>JAECUM010000555.1:0-253806 GCA_016617855.1 Megalonaias nervosa
CAAAATTAGAAAACACACAATCCCCATGTGAACCCCTAGGTTGCCAAACGACATCCTAGAAGGTCCAGAGGATACATATAAGGACTGCACAACCCCCATGTAAACCCCTAGGTTGCCAAACAACATCCTAGAAGGTTCAGAGGGTAATTTGTACAGACACAACCCCCATGTGAACCCCTAGATTGCCAAACGACATTCTAGAAAGTTCAGAGGGTGATCCGTACACAACACATAAACTTATCTCTAAGGAACATCTCAACACATAATCTTATTTACAGCAATTATATATAAGGACGGCACAGTTACATGTACTCTTATAGAAGCGTATTTACAGCAGCGTATTTACAGCAATTATATATAAAGACGGCACATTTACATGTAATCTTAATTCTAACTTATCCTAAGGGACAGCACAAACACATAAACTTAATTCTAACTATCCTAAGGGACAGCACAAACACATAAACTTAATTCTAACTTATTCTAGGAGAGACAGCACAACACATAAATTTAACTAACTTATCTCTATTGACGATACGTACACAAACGGGCCTTCTCTACGTTCAACAGCTTTTGCACACTCTTCCCCATAATCAACTCCGGGGAGTGCAAAAGTGCACCCACCACGTGGTGACATGGTGGGAGAGTGTGTTTTTCTTTCTGTTGAAGTTCGAGCAAATGGGTCGCGGACCCTCAATTATTAAGAAAAATTGGCATCCCAGGGCCAAACCATCGACAATGTCAGTCATGGGATTCGAACTCAAGACCTTGAGTACGAGAGTCAGAAGCGTTACCAACTGGACCATGAGATTCAGTTATAAATATACGTTTCAAAAATAATCATATAGTTACCTATGCGTGATTAGTATATACTCAGCGGATTCGCGAAATTCACAACAATATTACATATTTTTGCCTACTACAGTCCCGAGAATCACAGTACAGGAAATGAAATGACACGCATAAATCAATACTGATGTAGTTTGCAATCTATGCCAGGCGATACGCAGTTATATGTGCTGTTCATTCACTGTGTCACGGCTGAGACTTCTAGTACTTCTTCATAGGTATTTTCTCTAAACACAGATACAATTACTGCGGTGATGTGTATGCAGACGATAAGGCAGTAATGTATATGTATTCATCTGCGCAGTTAAGATATAGATTACGCTATATACTTGACTTAGTCCTTGACATTGTCAAGGGGGAAATAACTGCTTAACTACTCTATCGTTTACCTGCCGGAGTTATTGAGCATCAAGGACCAAACATTTTATACCTATACAATATCTCGACCTAGAATCATGTAAATTTATTGTGATAAATCTGTGTGGGGTAGCTTGTGCTTTTGAAAAGACATTTTTAAACTTAATCATGTCCATATCCCCTGAACACCAAGTCTGATGAATATTTCGCAGCTTATGTGTATCGACTCCATTAAACACAACTAAAATATTACAGTTATCTCTGATCACTTTTGGAATTTGTGTATACCGCTGGGTAACATAAATCACGTCTGTGTTTTTATGTCTGCCTTTGGAAAATATCCGGGCAGGATTTGATTGTTTATCCAACATCACATCATCGTATACCACGAGATTGTTAATAAATCCATCCAGATCATCCCGAGACGGTGCTTCATCTACATCGGTTATAAAATCAATAACACTGTCGCCGTTTTCATTGAACGACTTTGCATTTTCATTAAAATCTTTAAGTATTTCATAGCATCGCTGATCATCCACGGATGCAGCTACTAAATATAATTTATCCCACTGGAGCCATCTCACTATCGAATTAAGCAATAATTGCGTCTTACCACTTCCAGATGGACCTATTATTTTCATCCTGATAGAATTCGGCAATGCTGGGTGATGCTCGACTGGCTTCTGTTTTCGTGTCGCTGAAAAGTCAATCATATCCATATGATAAATAATATGAGTCTATACTGTGTTCGATGCAAGGCAACCACCCCAACCACTGGATTAACAACAATAATAACAAAAAATAAAAGGCGTGCACTGACAGGTAAGTGTGAGCGATGTGGTACAAAAAATATAAATGTATTTCGTTTAGCACAAAGACAGGCGGTGATATTTCCGCGTTGTTGGGAAAATTACCAGGGGCTCCATGGGCAAAGTACCCTGGTGAGAAACATTAACCAGGATATAATTATTGTGGTCCCGAGACTCGACTTGATATCCGACTCGATGACCAAGACCAACCAAGACCAAGAGAGTATCCAATAAATAACATTGATCAAGCGTGTTATGTTCATGATGTTGCATATCGAAGCAGGGATTTACAACAAAGACATCTCGCAGATGTGAAGTTGATTCATGCGTTAAATTCTATCCTGATAAATCTCTCAGAGAAAAACTTGCTAGTTTTCTAGTTAAATCTGCTATGAAGGGTAAACTAATGCTGGGGCTGGTAATTAATTATATAACTATTATAATGGAATCTGTTTATTATTCCCCAAGAGGATATTCGAGGAGTAAAGCAGCGATTAGTAAACTTGCTGAAGCAGCAAAAGTCTCACGTGCTGTTGCTACAGCGTGGTTAGCACGACAGGCAATATGGCAAATCTATCTACGTCCACCTAAAAAAATCGAGTACGCGCATTTTGATGTCAACGTTCCTAATGAAGTTCATCAAGCAGACATTTTGTTTTTACCACACGATGCTATTAAAACACGATCCGGCAACGGATCACGCACATACAAATACGCGTTAACTGTCGTTGACGTTGCAAGTAGGTATAAAGAAGCAGAGCCGCTATCAACTAAAGCATCATCTGAAGTTGCATCTGCGTTTGAGCGAATTTATCAACGTGGTGGTCTACGATGGCCACAACTATTAGAGGTCGATCCTGGCAAAGAATTTCTTGGTGCAGTATCATCGCTGATGAAGCAACATAATGTCAAAATAAGACGAGGGCACACTGGAATCCATCGCGATCAGGCAATAGGTGAACGATTTAATCGAACACTTGCTGAGCGGTTATTTGGATATCAGTATGCGAAGGAAATAATTCAGAGCGACAAGAGATCTCGTGAATGGGTTGCAAGATTACCAAGTGTGATAGCTGCGTTAAATAATGAAATTGCTCGTTCAATTTCTATGAAACTGAATGATGCGATTACGGAAAAATATATAATACCTCGGAACAAAATCATACAATCTCAACCAGTATTAAGCAATGTGACTGTAAGATATCTATACGAACCTGGTGAACTTGAAGGAGGTAAAAAAGAGCAACTGATCCTATCTGGAGTGTGACTACACATAAAATTTCTAGCGTGGTTAGATCCACGGGTAGGCCTGCAATCTACAGACTAGATTCAACTGCTCCTCAGCGTGGATTTGTACGCGATCAATTACAAGTAATTCCTGAAGACACACAATTACCACCGCGTTCACTTCTGTAAATTGGAACCCCGACGTCGATTGCATTCAAGACATGTCCATATGACATCACCACGTGTATGACAGAGATCACTATTAATTCTATCCACGGTAAATTGTTTTGGATTATTACTCAAACATTTCCACAACATGTGACAATTACAAATTACACAACGATCATTCTGTTGTTGTTTCAGCGTCATAATAAATTCAGCATCGAAATCAAAATCACGATTATTTTTTTTTTATCACATCGTTTATAACTGGATAATTTTTTTCTCATTACTTCGTCACTAACAGTTTGATTATTATTTTCTGTGGAGTCTATGACAACTCTGTGTAACTGAGAGATTCTTCTGACTCTAGATACTGCGAGATAAACTAAATTTGACCACTCGATGTAATCATCGATGATCCAGGTATTTGTATCAGCGATAGTTAATCCTTGTGATGAGTGAATTGTTATAGCGTATCCTAGCTTCCACGGTGAGTTATTCATACTCAACTCGTTTTCAACAACATCAACATCAACCAAAACAATATCATTTAATACAGGATTTTGTTTCTGGACACTTCCTGGAATTTCAACGTCAACGTTCTGTCGTTGAGTATCTGCTGGGCGATAATGCAATGGTAAAGGTAGATCCGGAAATTTTTCTTTATGTAACAAAAATAATTTTTCTTGCAACGTATCACGAACTATTTTTCTACTCGCAGCTATTAAATCATTTGGTGTCCACGAATTCCAAAAATAACTCATCGATGTCTCTGGAATCACTTCGCGCATTATTTCGCACTGTATTCTGTCTTGCTGTAGTCTGATTAATCTTTTAAACGTTTTCAGAGTCTCACTAATGGCTCTGTGATCGTCATTTGTCTCTTCGCGATAATCCACAAACGCGTTTAACTATTTGTGTGGAGATTCTCCCACAAACGGTGGTGGTTGACCATGATCACCGCACATTATCACAGCGGTATTTTTCAATAACAGCCAATCAAGAAACATTTTTAATGTATCCAACGAAACTGTACAAATTTCATCCCAGACGATTATCCGGGGTATATATTTATCACCCATTCGCGCTGGAGTCCACGTATCTCCAGACCATCTAAAGAAACTATGATACGTCTGTGATTTTACTCCTCGTTTCATTTCTCTGGCGAGCGTGTGTGTGGGTGTTAAAACAATCATGTCTGTGTTTCTAAATAATTCAATCGCACGTGTTGTTTTTCCAGAACCTCCAGGCCCGTTGAGATAAACGGTTTTATGCCGGGATACCGGATCAAATACGGATGGTGCCATCGATGATAATATCTGATTGTTATTCTTGTAATATTTCTCCGAGATTTCAACATCCGTGGACTCGGAATAGTCAAGGATGTTTTCGCGTTTTATTCTCCATGATCCCCATTCGTTATTACCAATTAACGGTTTTTTCAAATCTAAATATTTTTTATCTACGTAAAACGAATCCGTGACAACTCTGACCGCGTAACGAGGGAATCTGTTTATCATTGACGTTAAATTTATGGAAACGTACGCGAGCATGGAAGATCTTAAATGAGTAAACTGCGGTGATTCACCATCAGTATAACTCACGATTGTGCCTAATCGTGTTCCGTCTGATAAACAAGCGCTACTCCGATTTATAAATGTGTTTTTTTTTTCGTTGTATCAACGATTATAAAATCAAGTTCAGCATCATCCATGATTAATCTTGTACACGTTTGTTTATGATCACACACACCACCTTGAATAAACTTACCAATTATTTTCCTACCAAGATCCTTGGCAATTTTCTCATTATTTTCTTTTCTGTACGTAGACACTTTATCGATAAGTTTAACAATATCATCCTCGCCAAGGTTAGGAAATTTTTCCCTGACATCACTTTCTGCATCAAACTCGTCTGGTTGTAGCAACCAAACTTGTTTCTGCGGACGATACGATATAATGGCTTCGGTTACGCTCAATGACGTTAATATTTTTACATCGAGCATATATCGTAACAATACTATCGGAGCCCAATGTCGCTCTGAGAAATGTCTTCCATATATTTCCGAGCGAGATTTTTTATTTTTTCGTGGAGAGATTCTGTACGATAAATTTCTCCATTAGGTTTTACAAACTGATCATAATTTTCATCACTGGTGACTTCGTCACCGCTCTTAAATAACCACACAAATACAGGGTCACTCTTACTAATATCGTTGATAACGTCAAATATAACACCATGGTAGAATTTAACTGTTCTGTCTCGTGGAAATATTGTTACTGCGTCGGTCCATGCGTGTGCGTTATGATCAATGAGCGTTATAGGAGCTCCTTTTGATGTGTATTTCGACGCATACAAAATCTCACCGGTGATCGTCTTTACCGTAATCGGAGATTTTAATTTGTTTGCTAGTTCAGCGACATCCTTAATAGACGCTCCGGTATCTTTGATTGTTTCCGCCCACTCGGTTATTTTTTGTACGTCTTGGATCAGTTAAACCATTTCCTCGTACCGCTTTTGAGAAATGTTCAGTAACCCGCTCATCTACGCAATTCAGTGACGGAGTCACCAGTGACGAAGTCACCGAGGAAAATTTCATCGGTCTGAGATCATCAGCGCTGGGTTTATCATTTAGCGGATATATCGCATAAACAACTGCGGTTACAGGATATGCTCGTTCATAATACGGTTTATCAATACCAGTCAGTACACCGCGTTTGGATTTTTTATCCAATATAACAGTATTATTTCCAGTAACGCATACAGGTTCACGTTTGTCACAGATAATCCAAATGTCGTCATCTGTCTGCATGATAAATTTGATCAGAATAATATATCGCTGATTATCAAGGTAATTGATAATACTTCTTCCTCGTTCGTCGTTCATTTTAGCATCGACGATATCTCTGATCCTAAATGTTGACCAAGTATGAGTAGCACCATCATCCCGGAATTCCTTCTTAGCTTCACGAATACGATCGGTTATATCATCATTCATCAAAGCTAGGTCTTGCATTGAGTATTTTCCGATGACGAAGTAACTGAGTTTGTCAAGATCGAATCTTGCTCTGGAAGGTTCAATTGCGGATAATCTCTCAAATTCCTCCATACTATAATTAAGGCAAATATATGTTTAATTAAACCTTAATTATATATATAATGATACAAGCAAATAACAAATGCAACTGGCTTATGATAGGATTTTCTTCTCATTGTAACAAATCATGCGTAAATGAATTCTGTGGTTACCACATGCAAAGCTTCAGGCGTGGAAATCTAGGACCGAAACCGTGTTTACGATGCGGTGTTGGTGTACGAGGAAAAACTCAGTTGTGCGTACAAAAAGGCGGTAAGCGATATAGAGAGCTTAAACGATAGTATGATAAAAAATATAGCACCGATGAATCTCCGTTAAAACCGCCGAAGAGTATCTCTGTTGGTTTCAAAATAACAATTTCGACAAATGAATTATATATAAATGGGGGAAAATGAATTTGTGAGACATCCCATAATCAAGAATTATGAAGCATCCAGAGATGGTATAATCAGGCACTGTCAACGAAAAAAAAACAGTCAGTTTTATTATCAATACTGGATATATTGTGTTTAGTGTTGGAAAAGATAAAAATAATCTCTCACATAGATTCATCTACGAGTGTATTTATGGCCCGATCAAAGACGGATTTGTAGTCGATCATATCAATTCAGATCCGAGAGATAATTCTTTGGAAAATGTACGTATCGTTACACAAAGTCAGAATTGTAAATCAGGAAGAACCGGTCATGGTAAAATAAATCTCCTAAGTCCGTTATATCCACAAACACAGAAACAGGTAAAAAAAATAATCTTCCCATCGATGACTTTGGCTGGTAAGTATTTTGGCATTTGCTTACCTTCAGTACCTTGTGTTGCAAATAATATTACCAAATCAGCGTATTCAAAGAAATTCAAACAGAAGATCACGTTCCAGTATACAATCCCGCGTTGACAATGTGTCCAAAACGTTATAGTTTTTATTCAGAAATATTTTTTTACTTTTATTCAGAAATATATTTTTATATTAAATAAATATTTGTCATATAATGAATCATGAAAATATTAATGCTCTTATTGTCGCCGTTAAGCAAGTACAACGCGACGGTCTAAAAATATCTGACGAACTTGATCCTGAAAAAATTATAAGCGATTTTGAATCATCGCAATTTCGGCGATCATCGAATAGGTATACGCTGCCCTCCGATTATAGATTTATAAAGTTGATCCAACAGGCGATGTTACAATCGTTGGCAGCAATCACAGACACACAGGTGAAATTATTTGCTCCGTTGGCACATTCAGTCGAAAAGGTTAGGTCAGAGTTATCTCACGAATACGAAACAAAAAGACTTGTACAAGCCCGCGTAAAACAGTTGAGAGATATTATGTCAACGACGGAGTCACCGATGGAGTCACTGACAGAGTCAGCGACGGAGTCATCAGCGGAAGAATTACTGACTAAAGATAACGTTGATGACGTTGTCACTGAGTGTGACAGTGAAAGCGACGGTGGTAACTAAACAAGAGGGGATCCACGTCAATCACCGGTAAAAAAAATATTTTGTCTGACAACGTCACTGGTGAAAGTCACTGGGTAAAAAAAAAAAATTCATTGACTTTTTTGCCGGTGAAAATCACCGGTAACAACGCGTAAGTATTAGAAATCTACAATATTAAATGATGTATCATTGTCAGATTGAACCTAAATACAACAGCAAAATATTCGCAGAAATATATTACTCGTGGTGAGTGCCCGTCAGAGAGAGATCACCTGTGCTAGATCATCTTGTGGTGAGACATACTGAAATACTTAAACCTATCAAATTTCGGATAGAAAAAAAAATCCGAGCTTCTTAAACATATTTCTAATAAAATTGTCGTAGAATGGTACGATGATATCAAACCAAGAATTTTCAATGTCATTGATTACATTGACGTGTATTTCTGTAGTTATAAACGTAGGAAATATAACAAAATTGTCATAATGCTGGAGGAATTTATCATTGTGATGATACGAACGCGAGATCTACGATTGAAATCATTTATGATCAGATCCTATGAGCGTACATACAGATTTATACTTAACGTTTCCGACCTAAGATCGAGCAAGTGGCCATTCTGGTCAGTAACTTTAAAATTTATCCGCGATAAAAGATGATTATGACAACATAGATAAACAACGTTGATTGGTTCTGATACAATCAAATAGCCTTGGGGTACCTGAGGGGTAAATGAATACAAAATGTATCCTTGTTGGGCTTGATTGGATTTTTCAGCGTCAACTTGATAACTACCGTCGATGACATCGCACACTAGATTGACTGCGATCGTAGATGTTATATTTACAATTCCCGGCGAAATATGACGGCCACCACCGTATGGATCATTGTTGTATCGGAGAATACTTGATGGCGGACCTATTTTTCTCCATGATTCTAGAACTTTTGGAAAATAATTGTCAATAACATCAGTAAGTTTTTTTTTTTTTAATCCATCCGTATCGAGTTCTGGTAACACAAATGTTGGTAATTTTTCTCTGGTTATTTTATAATGATCAAGAAAAACGTCTTGTATTGCTGCTTCGCTCTTAATCACTTTTAAGATAACGGATCGATTAATAATATTCAGATCTGATCTAACTTTATTTAAATGTAGTATTGTTTCAATGATCTGTTGTTTTGTATCTTCGATGTAGATTTGTGATAATAACAAAAAAGATTCTTTAAATCAATAATTTTATTATTGTATTCAAGATCAGTCAGAGTAACATAGGTGTTAATATATCCTTTAAGAAAAATATCTTTTTTTATTAGTTTCAATTCCACATAATTTATCCAATGAGGATACTCAGGAATTTTTGTTCCATCGCTGTCAATATCAAATGATGGATGTTCAAGTCTTAACCAAGAAAGTCTACCGTAATAATATTCTGGAAATTTTATAAATTTTTTCTCCGTTATGAGAAATTCATCTTTGACCGGTTCTGGTGGTCTTTGATATCCCGGCGGGACCTCAGGCCAGCCAAGCACTGATCTGATCGAAGACTGATAAATGTCAACGGCGTAATCCGGCGACAATATTTCTATCGCGGATGACAGCGTTGGTTCATGAACGGTAATAGCTATTTTTGATTCTTTTCCTGTAATGGATTTAATTTTACGTTGGAATTCTTCATTGATCTGTTCTATCTGATAACTTTCTGTGGGTATAATGACTACTTGCCAATCAGGATCGCCATCGGGTTTGTTTTTATTTGCAAATACCAAAGATTTATTTGGTTGTAGTCCACCGAATGATTTTGATCTAATATTTGGCCAACTATAATAAACCCGTAATTGCGCTAATGTTATTTCGCTTGCTGGTAACGCAGTTGGAAAATTAATACTGAATTCAGGATTAGTTGAACTCGCTGATATCATGGTGGTTTTTACCGGAGCAGTGTTAACGACGATTTGCTGTAGTAATTCCTGTGCTGTCATTATTTATACTTCATTATTCTAAATCCCTGATTTTTCGTCACTGGTGACTTTGTCACTGTCATCGAATACTTCATTATAGATCTTCGTGCAAATATCGAATTCTTTATCGGTGATTATTCCATCGTTGAGCGACGAAGAAATCATCGACGATAATTTGGAATATGCGGTCGTTGCAGTATACGCTTTCATCGTGTACTCGTTCAATTTTTCATTTGTGCACGTATTTATCTTCTTTGCAATAATATTAAAAATACCCACGATAGTTGTTGCGGATGAAATAACGATTGTTACAACGATCGGTGTTGTCATTGTCAACGTTGATAATATTACGCCGGTTCCAGCAACAATCGCGGAAGCCGAATAAACGATTATGTCAATGACAACCGCACGTCTACGATGTTTTACTATCGCTGCTGTACAATCATCGATGATGGCTTTTAGTTTGTTCTGCCATGTTGTTACTTGATCATATCTGTATCGCTGAACATCGATCATTATACTGAATTAAGTAATTAATTGAGGTGTTTCAGCTACAAATTCCAGACACCACCAGCACTACGATGTGGTTATTTTTTTATCGGATGGTTCCTGTATAAATGTTTCTTCGGTATCTTTATTTAATATAATAGATACAGTTCCAGAAAAATTATCGGTAGAATGATGCCATGGAAATGTAGTAAAAATCCTAAATTTTGCAGAACTAAATACGGACAGCCTGTACACACCAGTGACCTCCGCGGTATGTTTGATAGTGTTATTTTGAGGTGTCCATGTTGATGATCCTGATGATACTGTGTACACGATATTGTTCATCGTCGCGTGTGGAATTTTAACGAGATTAGTTTTTTGAACGATATTAGGAATTCCACTGACAATATCGTTGAGTTTTGTGTTAACGTCGGCGAGTTTAATATCAACGGTTGGTGGACTTCCAAAGAAATCATTAGTGGTTCTGTTTACGTTTCTGAGAAAATTCATAAACAGTTGGACATGATTAAGAAATTCAGTTTTAAATGCGATCATTCCATCATTGATCGTCGACAACGAAGTTGTCATCGGAACGTTGTTCTCGTCGGCATATTTTTTTGTTGCAGCGTCGAAATTATCTGTTGGTTCTCCTATATTAATAATTTTATTGTTATTCATGTTAACGACGCCGTTCATTACATCGCCCGTTTTTAACATTCGTTCACTTATGCTATCTCAGATCGACCACGGAGTAACAACGCTAGGAACAAGTTTACCCTCTTTGTCATATACAGCAACAAGACCTTCTCGCGATAATCGATTATGAATGATGATATCGTTGATTGAAATATTACTCGTCTTCAATTTTCCTTCACGGTTTTGAAATACAACAAGTTCGTTTGGATCAACGTTGGAAAGATTGAGCAGGTCAGATAATTCATCATTGATCTGCCTTGTTACTCGCTTGAGTAAGTCTTCGGATGGTGCTTGTTGGGTTTTAGTTTTAGTTGATCTTCCGTAAATATCCACCATTATATGATTAACGATTATTTAAAACAGAACTCGTGTATTCGTGTACAGCCTTATGAGGTGGTTTCGCTGATCTTGATATTGTATCGAGTACTGCTAGTGCTTCACGACCACATATCGGCGGGTCGGTTATTTCTTGTGTTGGTAGCGTTGAATACCAGACTGGAATATTTTGTCCGCCGAAGTATTTTAAAAATTCGTTTGGTGGCGCCAATCTATACGAGTCAAAATAAATAATTCCACGTGGATCAATCGCGTAAGCAACCCAATGAGTACATGGACCAGAGTTTTTATCGAGGTTGATTATTCCGGTTTCAATCGAGTTTGGATTTTTCGGTATTTGATCACGCATAAAACACCTCTGAAATTCTTTATATTTAATTGCTCGGCAGCATCAAGTAAATCAAAAGTAGACATCGGGAAAATCAACGAGTCCCTGGAATTCTTAATCCGCGACCGTACCACGAATGGGGAGTTCCTGGCAGTCTCAGACCCAATCCGTGAACGGATCGTCCTTTTTTTTTTTATTCCTTTTTCTGTTGCTTTCTTTAATGCCATTCCAGCAGCTGTTCCAACTGCGCCTAACGCTGCAGCTTTTGGAACGGCTGGGGCTGCAGCAGCTATCAACGCTGGGATAGCTGCAAGAAGTGGAAATATACTACCTGTCTTAACGATGTCGCTGATGGCACCCGCAGAAAGATTTACTCTTATACCTTTCTTTGATTGCTTAGCTTCACTGAAATGCTTGAGCTGGCGTTCTGTCAGCGATAGTTTATTTGAACCACCTGCGATTTGTTCTTGTTTTAATGATATTTTTACTCCACATTTTTTCGCTAATGCTGATTGTAATCTTTTAATCTTACCAGGAGTCAGACTGACACTAACGTGATGGTATGAAATTTTTATAATTGTTTCTGACTTCTAAATACTGATTTAATCAGCGCCTGCATATTTTCTACTGGAGCATCAACGACTCTAATTCGACCACCAACACCTTCAAGTAGCATTGTTTTATCGCTGAGTATGACGGCGATTGCTCTATAGTTGGCGATAGCTCCTCGCGTAACACGAGCTCGGAAGTGTATATCAATGACAGATTGCGTAAACAAATCCAAGTGTTCCAGCGAAAAATAATAGATCGGATACAGCGTTGTAAAATTTCGCTGCGATATTTGTAAACCAGTATCAACATTTTGATCAAGCCCCATGAACGTCATCAGACGATGATACGCACGTGCAACGCTGTTTTGTTCAAAATTTAGCAAAATATCCTCGGCTGGTTCTTGATGTCCATTTATTCTTAAAGAAACTTCAGTAACGCCGAGTCTGTCAAATATCATTGCACTACGCGTTTGTGAGTTTGTTCGTGTGACATCTTGAAGCGCAGCGAATATATGTCGCGGTGCAGAGACACCTTGCTGTGATGCTATTTGCCATGTGAATAAACCATTAATGTTACTCTGGATAGAATCTGTGGTCATTGTTAGCCATGATAGCGTCGACCTACCGCCGCTGTCCATGAAAGAAAGTAGCCGCTGTTCTTCAGATATTGCTGGTGTCATTACTGGCATCCACAATGAAAGTTCTGTCAGTGTAACTTTACCATGAAGTGCCGCAGTTTCACCTGCGTTAGCTGCTTCAGCGTGCCATATTGCATCATCGTCGGTATTTTTTCGTACGAGTACAATTGTGTGCTTGGCTCCAAAAATAACCTTTCTAACATTTCTGCAGAATCCAAAGATGTGTGACAGTGGAATCGCACATGAAAATCTTTCATCGTTGCCCAGCATTGCTCGACGTGACGCGAATCCCAAGCTAAAATTTTCATTCATCGATGCAACTGCATCCCCAGCTGCATTTAATGTTACATTTCTGTTTTCTGGATGATCAGTTGTGTCCTTGGCAAACATCATTGATGGACCAGCAGTTCTCGAGAAATCATCGCTGTATCTTGCAAGGCCAAGTATTGTTGTGGCAACGTCGACGTCGTTATGACAAACCTCAATCTCTCGTCCATCAATGATGTATGCGGCACTTTTGAATAACGCCATAATACAATTGTTGACAAAACCAACTCGATCACCAATTCCGTAATCTGTATTATCTAATTTTAAAAGTCTACCTTAAATTTCGATAAATGCTTCGGCAGGTAAGAAATATCTGCTTGTATCCTGAACTTGTAATTTGATTCTTCCACGTTCGTCAGGTACACGTGCGTCTTAAGAATAATACTGATAATCACGTACAGACTCATCTTTGAGAACTGGTGCGTCCATGTCGAATGCGGGATCAGGCATACGTTTGAATATCTTTATTATTATCGCGTTCGTCTAACACGAAGACCACTTCCTGCTATCAAACTTGCGGTTATATTTTTTTTTTCTTTTTCACCAACCAGTGACGCTAATTTTTGATTTGCGGCTTGATTTATTATTTTACTAACGTTTGCAGGCATCACTTCAGTGCTGGGTAATTTTACTGGCGGCTGAGGTTTTCGCCCTATTAATCGTGCTAGTCTATCTTTGATTGCAGAGAATGCTTTACCGGCAGCATCACCAACAGCGCCAATACCTTTATCACGAATAACGTCAATGGCTTTCATGCCGAGTTGTTTTGCAACAGGTATTACTTTTGGAGCCATCCTCGAAAATAAACCCTGAACAACATCACCAGGTCCATCTCCATAAACCGCGCTATATACTGCTAATCGCGAATTTATCACTCCGATCATGGAAGGCCCACGCTGAGCGTTATGTACAATCATCTTATTATAGTAATTATATCTAACTTTTTAATCACTGTGGTAATCGTAGATAATTTCATTGATGATTTCCCGGTAAACATTAATATCCATGATACCTCCTGTAAATAATCGTTGACAAATTGATGTTATCTCGTTGTTGATCTCAGGAGAGTTATTACCAGCTCGTTTTCCACCGATTAAAATTTCTAACCTGTCTACGTCGGCAAGAACGTTACCGGGACATGAAGTAATAAGACCACTGGTACCTGTACCAATACCACTTCCAGTTGCACCAGGAGCGTCTTGCCATTCTTCTTCTTCACTTAATATTGGACTGACTGCTCTTTTTTGTTGTGGTTGTTGTTGTGCTTTTCGCTGTAGCTGTTTTATTTCTTGTTCTTTTTTGTGTCGTTGTACTACTTGTCGTTGTTGTTCTGGTGGTAGTTGTATAAGTGAAATATAATTATCTATTGCATGAATATATTTCATATATTTTGGATCGCTGTTTCGAGCTTGATCAACGTTGTAGTATATGTGAAATATCCATTTGTACCAAGTTTCGCGATTCACAAGATCATCAACATATTCAGTTCTTAAAAACTGCTTTCGATTATCATAACCTTTCACAGCACTCGCGGCTAATTGGTTTATATTTTTGACCTGTCTGATATCATTAATAACATCTTCGGTAAATTTATGAGACAAATTAGCTCTGGCTCGTGCTTGTTCGGGTTCTAGTTTATCACCCTCCGCTTGGTCAGTTTTTTCAAGTATTTCTTGAGTTGGCTGAGCCGCAGCTATCTCAGCGGGAAGTTCTCGCAAAATCTTTTTTGTTTTCTTAGTTCGCTCTGCTATTTTTCCAGTTGCTTCAGCGGTTTTCTCTAGCACGGGAAGAATACCTTTAGTAGTCTTTGTAATAGGTTTAAATAATTCTTCTGCACCTTCTTCAAATTCTTCTTGTGTTTGTTGACGCTCTTGTAATTTTTGCTTAACACCATTATGAAGTGGAAGATATTTTCGTATTGCTTCTAGTCGCTCTCAAGCTAATCTTGCTGAATGATATTCACCAATCATTATTGATATAATAATGGCTTAATTACAGCAGCAGGGAGGGTGAGACCACGCGTACGTGACCCAGACGTAAACGAGTCGCATAAAAATTAGGAAAATACACGTCAAACAACGAGTGACTAACCCACAAGATTTCGTTAACGCGGTCTCCGCACAACGAAATGTATTCGGTTTAGCGTTATTGACCTTTTGTTTTCAGTCTTTGTAGGAACCTTTTATTTCATAAATAAGATCTCTACAAAAATGGGCTGTTCACCACCCCCACCCCACCCAACCCCACCCCCCGCTGCTACCCCACTGTGGTTCGTTATGCAATGTATTATGATGCTCTGGAAAAATGGCGTTAAACCCCAAACAACAACAACAAATGAAATTAAGGGTACTGGACCATTGATAGCGTGCATGAGGGGAGGGGTGAGCAATAATCCTGTACCAAGGATTTCGTCCTTTATAAAAGAGTGGTTTAAATGTTAACTTCTAGAAACAAATAAACTCGCCTCTGTTCATAGAGGAAGGTAGACATAAACCAGTATCTCAAATGACAGAACGTTAGGCCTATCAAACAATTGTATTTTTACGCGTTAAAATAACTCAAACGATCTAATGCCTCTTGACTGATGCAATTCCCACTATCTCTTGTTCCAAATCAACTAATGCAAATATCCAGTCACAAATACATTACAGTAAATATGGAATTTCTTCATTCAGTAATAATCCTTTCACATGAATATCCAACAACTTCCAGTACTGAAAGTGACATACCTTAGGTATCAACATTGTTACATTGATCGTCTAACCTCCATTAATTGAACTATGTGACATTACACTGAACTTCCATACACAGTCTGTGTTGAGAAAAGATGTTCTCTGAGTCAATTGTTCCATTCATTTTGAAGGGTAATTACTCTTTTGATTCTAATTTTTAAAAGAAAATTTGTTTTTAAATTTGATTAGTTATAAAACTACAGACTACAAAATAATGGACAATAGTTTTGGGACTATTTTTTTACGCGCAACAAATGAAAGATACATCAAATGAGTCAGAATGAACAAAATCATACCTTCTTCTTTCTATCTATTTCCATTACAATAAAGAAATGCTATGTGATAAGCAGAATTTCAAATGGATAATGATTTAACATTAAATTTATGAAAGTCGTTGAATAATGTCCAGCTTTTGTGAGCTTAAGCTCACAACTGGTGGACATTATTCAACGACTTTCATAAACTGATAATGAAATCATTAACAATTTGAGATCATCTATTTAGATAGATAGATAGATAGATAGATAGATAGATAGATAGATCCTTAAGATTATCACATTAGTTACAATATCTCGTTTGACCTCTTTTTTCAGGTGTATGTCACAGTATAAATTCATACAACATATATGCGTTTAATATGTGGAATGTTCCCATTTTAGTTATATGTGTGGGATGTTCCCATTTGAGTTATATGTGTGATCCACGAACAATCTAGGTTTTGTGCAAAGTCTGCACGTGAAAATTTTCTTTGGATTAATCACAAATCAATTGTAAGCTCATAAAAAATATATGTATTTCGCACATTAATTTCATGTGACATCTTTGGTTATCGCTTAGTCGGTACACTTAATATATAGTGTGTGCAGTTTAATAGTTCTGATATTACAACATTTTAACATACTACTTTATGTGATACTGATTGGTCAAAAAAAAAAATCCCATGAATTTCTTGATCATTATTCACTTTGTTGAATGGCTGCCATCGTGAGAATTTTCATAACCCCGCCAACTAGAACTTTTTGCTTTTATTGTTACTATCAACATTTTGGTGGCTCTTTTTCGAATCGATTACCCAAAGATAATTGGGAAAAATGATCAGGTGTGTCTGAATAACGTCAACTTGCCCTCACAGACTCGTTATGACATGTATTGCATATCATGCGCTGAAATTGTCGTAAAACCCAAAAATAATAACAACAGCAAATAAATCAGGGTATTGACCAATTGATAACGGGCGTGGGGTTAGCTGTGGGCGGTATACCTGTAAAATTTGTCTATGTCTATTGTAGTCTACTGTTCCAAATCAAATAATGCAAATATTCTGTAACAGATACGTTACAGTAAGTATACAATTTCTGCATCCAGTAATCAACCATTCTCATCGATATCTAACATCTGGAATACTTAGTAATGAAACTGACAAGATGTGGCCATTGGTAGTTTTCCCTAAGCCAACTCACACGTAATTTCCATTGAACATTCTGTGTTGCAAAATGATGTTGCCTGTGTCAAATGTTTAATCTATTCGGAAGTGCAGTTGGTCTTTTATTTATAATTTGTTTTTAAAAAATTCTATTTTTAAATGTTAATGGTTATAGAAATGTATCTGGGACTATTTTTACGCGCAACAATTGCAAGGTGCATTATCTCCGTCAGAATGAACAGAATTATTTACTCTTCTTTCTCTCTAAATGTTTACAATAAAATAAAAACTGTGATAAACATAATCTTAGATGGGCAGCGATTTAATATTAAATTTAAGAAGCGAGTTGAATAATATCGCTTTTGCTCAACAAGGCTCGCAAAAAGCTGGGTATTATTCAACTGGTTTAATAAATTCATTATTGAATTATTAAATTATTACCCATTTGAGATCCTCTATTTAAGATCCTCTATTTAAGATCCTCACAGTTAGGAACATAATTTGACTAAAATGAAAATTATGCATATCTCGATGGACAGTACAAGCGCTTGTACTTTAAAACAATAACTTTAACATAATGTTTGACATAATAAAACCACAAAATCCTCTAGATGGCGTTGTCCGATGGTCGTCCGGAAAACGAGGTAAACCGACTCTAATATTATGGGTTGGGGCTAAGTGATATTAGGTATTATTATCTGCTCATTTTTTTTTTCTCCGTTAACTTTACATTGTCAGAATCGTGCAATATTTTGCGATACTGAACTCGCGTGTTAAATTCATACTGAATTCACGCGAATAAAGGAGCTAATTTCTATTGCAAACAAACAATTTGTTTCTGAATGAACTAAAGCAGATGTTTCATGGACTGCCACATACCAGCAGATGTTTCATGGACTGCCACATATCAGCAGCTTTGGCACATTCCGCGTTAACTTTTTTGATACAATGTTTCAGATTTAGGCTAGCTATAGACGCCAGACAGGGTCCTTACAAATAACATGCAAGTTATAAGACATAACTGTCTTCTTTAGCTGGTAATAAAAATGGTTAAAAATATACTTACAATTTTACATCCTGAATTTCCTCAAAATGTACTTTCTTAGTTCTGCAAATCCGAATTACATGAGCCATGTCATGGGTTCTCAAGGTTGATCACACATTTCGAATACGCTTGTGTATTTAGTTTGGAATACGGCATAAATTCAGTTACTTTGTTTCTTGTAGTGTATGTTTGTTTATATATTTAAGCCTTGGGTAGAATAAGAAAATGAGCATATAATAAAAAGGTTACTGCATTTGTATGGGAAAATATGAACTCGTTTTGTCGGATGGATATACTGCACTCCCAAAGTCGTGCAGTATACACATCCGCAAAACTCGTTCATATTTTCCCATACAAATGCAGTAACCTATAATTGCTGATGAGAGTTTGTCTACTGGAACAGTCATACAAATGCCTAGCATAACTATCTTAAGAAGTCTAACGTATTAAGCCTCATTCTTCTTCTACATCTTCGTCATCGTCGTCTCTTTCGTTGTTGTCGGGTACATTGACTTGAAGAAAACAACCCCTACTCTCGGCTGTTGTCTAGCGGAATATAGCTAACTAAGCTATAAATATGCCTTGAAAATAAACCACGTCAAAATATTGAACCGGGAAGTACTAAATACTGTGCTACCCACTGATGACCTATAGAAGAAAAGGCGCTTATCATCTTATATATATAAACCGACCCAACTTGGACTGAAAATCCTTACTAGGGCAAATAACTGTTTGCAGGCAACCACACACGATGGAAATAATTCAAAGAACTTAGGTCTATATGAGAGACCTGCAAATATATGACGTACTGTGGCTCAGGGGTCAATCAATCAGGTTTCGTTACCAACTAAATGGCATAATTATGGACATTATTAAAGCAAGGTCTGTGGAAAATTAGTTTCTGTAAGATAGATAACCAGGGAATGCTATAGATGTTCAAGTGTCGGACAAGCAAACAAGAATTACCTCTGACTGAGCAATCCTTCATCTGTACGTGTCAGTCAGAATTGCCCTTGAGCTATATTTGTTGCTGGGTAAGGTTGTACGTGTCAATCAGAATTGCCCTTGAGCTATATTTGTTGCTGGGTAAGGTTGAGAGAGAGAGAGAGAGAGAGAGAGAGAGAGAGAGAGAGAGAGAGAGAGAGAGAGAACACTAACAAACAGGAAAACTTTATTTCATATTTTTAACATATAACATATGTATAACACATGTACGCATTTCGTATGATTTTTTTCATCAAACAAAGATTAATTACAATATTGCTATTACTATATGTATGTAGTACGTAATCAGTATTTTATTTTTTTATGATATATGTCACAATGTAAATTCATATTTCACATATGTCTCAGATATGTGTGATGTTCTTATTTGCGCTGCATACAGAACGCATATAAAACGAATGTTGTATGTATGTGCCTCATATGTCAGGTTTCCTATGAAATTCATGTCGATTCCTAATGAATCAAATTTACAAATTTGTGCCGTTCGAATATATGTTTTATTTTGATTCTTTTATTATGATCCAAATGTATATGACACTAATAGTGTGCTTGTCTCATATACGAATTTGTTTTGTGTAAAGTGTAACTTACATGAAAAAACATGATATTTTAAATCTAAACTATTGGCACAGCAAAAACTACATTTTCAGAGGTCATTCTTCTACTTACTCCCTGAATATTTCAATCAGAAAACTAATTTCTGGTATACTATGGTGATGGCATACGAAAATAAAAACTTGTTCTTGTCTAGTTTTAATCGTTCGTCATGTAATTGTCAAGTTTTGATGTCTGGTCTTGTAACTGTCAAGTGTTGATCTTTGATCTTGTAATTGTCTTGTGTTAATCGTTGGTCTTTTAATTGTCTGATTTTGATTAGTGGTCTTGTAACTGTCTAATGATGATCGTTGTTCTTGTAAATGTCTAGTGTTGATGGTTGGTCTTGTAAATGTCTAGTGTTGATAGCTAGTCTTGTAAATGTCTAGTGTTGATCGTTGTTCTTGTAACTGTCAAGTGTTGATAGCTAGTCTTGTAAATGACTAGTGCTGATCGTTGTTCTTTTAATTGTCAAGTGTTGATGGTTGTTCTTGTAATTGTCAAGTGTTGATCGTTTGTCTTGTAATTGTCTAGTGTTGATCATTGGTCTTGTAGCTGCCTAGTTTTGATCATTGGCCTTGAAACTGTCTAGTACTGATCGCTGGTCTTGTAACTGTGCCACATATTTTAAAGGCAGACCACTCTTCAGTCCTTTACATGGAAGAGTCCAAAAGATATCCATAATTCAAACTGCTTTCCGGGAATGGAGGCGGCACGTTACAAATTACTTTGACAAAAATGACAATAATGCATATGATGCTCATTTCCATAATTCTTTAATCAAGGCCCTCTAATTAAATCAGCTCGCCATACTTATAAATGCTACGGGAAAAAACGGAAGAACGCTTTCTTTCATTAACAGTTGGTGCAGAATGAGAACATTTGGTTTATCATAAATTTCAAACATCGACCAATAGTTTTACACTAAATTATCCACTGGAAAAGTTCTCGCTCTTCATCCTTCCAACGTCAGAAATTGTCATATTTACTGACCGTTTTGTACTTTCTCCTTCATTACATCTTTCTATTTTTTATTCTTCCTTGTAAACTTTATTCTTGAATCTACAACGTTGTCAACCTTGTCTTCTTCTTGGAGACTTAAGACCAATCAATCTTGCATACAATCTTCTTAACGGGAGCACAACTAATTCATGATCCAATTATATAAACATTGTTAATTATAAAGATGGTTAATTATTTCACGAGGGAGTTTTGTATGTGTATTGAAACAAGACAGTTTATTCATGACGTGGACAGTAAGAAACATAAAAGCATAAATACATGTTTTATTCAAGAAATTATCCTGATAATAAAAATCATCCTGCTTTTATCCATGAACATGAGCTAAAAGGGAAACAGTATGGGAATGTGTCAATGAGGATGAGTTATTGATATAACAGTATAATAACACCTAATTAAAGAAACTGTCAGTTACGACCCACTCACGCCATTGCTATTACGAAATGACAAGAGAGACAGCGACTTAAGAAAAAGAGACGATGACAGCAAAAGGAGCCATTATGTTTCTTCTATTTAATGCTTTGGGTAAAGTTTGCTATCAGAGTGTGCAAATTTCGGTTACAGCTACTGACAGTCTAGGAGTATTTGTCATAATATGGCGAATTTCTGGGGTCGCAAAAATCGCATAAACATAAATCAACTTAATCATTTTACGCATACATAAAAGTATCCACCCTATCGAACCAGCAGCTTCTTAATCTTTAGCAAAGACTAGAAACAAAAATCAGGAAATATTTTAAAATGGTCCAAACTTAAAGTAATACTGAATTTTCTAAACTAATACAGACTTTATTGAAGATTAAAACTAAAATTCCCTCAAAATGTAAAAATTATACAAAGACTTTTTATAAATTGTAAAAAGTTAGTTTTGAAAGTGAGAAATATAGAACTCTTTATTTTACAAATTAAACAAAGTATACTAAATTTAGTGAGGCATGAAAAATGTCCGGAAAAGAATACAAAAGTAAATAAGTTTACAAATTGTAAAAAAAAGTTTAAAGTTTTAATAATTATTTTTGTTACAAATTGAGAAAGATATGCTTAAAAATTAAACTTTGTAAGCCGTTTTGCGTGACCTACACGAAGGACTCCACACTTATTAACAAAATCTTTGTAAGCCGTTTTGAGTGACCTACATACAGGACTCCACACGTACTAACAAAAACTTTGTAAGCCGTTTTGCGTGACCTACATACAGGACTCCACACGTACTAACAAAAATTCGGCGGAGGAGAAGACGTGATGGAAAATGTTGTCAGACTAGATTTCAGTGGGATAATACATTGTCATTTTGCTATAAATACAAACCACTTTTATGTGGTCAAGACATCATAAATGCAAACCATTTTTATGTAGAAACCACTTTTATGTGGTCAAGACATCATAAATACAAACCACTTTTATGTGGTCAAGACATCATAAATACAAACCACTTTTATGTACAAACATCTTTTATGTGGTCAAGACATCATAAATATAAACAACTTTTATGTACAAACCACTTTTATGTGGTCAAGACATCATAAATACAAACCACTTTTATGTGGTCAAGACATCATAAATACAAACTACTTTTATGTGGTCAAGACATCATAAATACAAACCACTTTTATGTGGTCAAGACATCATAAAGCCACAATGTTCATAAAAATACCTTTTCATTTTATTATCGTTTCTAGAGTACTTGTGATCAAAACAAGTCATTAAAGTTTCCATGGACAATCCAAAGGGTAAATTGGAAATAAAAATGAAATGAAAATTTCAAGAATATGAAAATTGAATAGCCTATTTTGTTTTTTACATTTTAGTTTTCATTGTTTTCATAATCAATTTTCATATTAAAATATTCATTTTCAATTTAAGTTTTAAGTTTTAAGTTTTCAATGTTTATTTTCGTTTTCAATGTTCAATTCAAACTCATTTTCAAAGTAAGAACAGGGAATAAAGAGACACTGAAAATTCTTAAGACCTCATAGACACGCAGCCGCTCAGAAAATAATAAGATCATGAGAACAAACTGATAGAGATTTGAACGTTTCTCATAACTAACCGAAAAAGAAAAATGATGCACCGAGATTCTTGCGAATGTTCCAAGTCAGAACTCGACCTGTTTGCCATGCCAACGACGATGATGACCTTGCAATAATTCCAGTGGGTAGAATTTAATCCTGCATCATCATGGACCACCACATCACCTATCGAACTTGAAACCAAAGGACAAATCGAAAATTAAATGGATATGAATAACAGTTATTTGAACCTGAAACTGAAAGTTCTCAGTGGACAAATAGCAATCCAGGAGCCGATACCAGAGTACCTCACTTCAACAATTTCATGCATTCGGTGTTCAGCGAAGCGGATTTGTATTTGAATAACAAACTTGTGAGAGGGGCCCCGAGTGGCCGAGTGGTCTAAAGCGCTCTCCGTTACGGATCACTGGCATCTCACCTCTGTCTGCGTGGGTTCGAGTCTCGGATTCGGCGAATGTGGATATGTGAGAAAGCTTGCCAGTAGCTTCTCGTGGGTCGGTGGTTCTTTCTAGGGATTTCCCGGTTTCCTCCTCCACCATCAATACTGGCCACCATATATAACCTATCGTGTGCTGAAAAATGGCGTTAAGCCCCACAACAACAACAACAACAAACTTGTGAGCAGCAACATGGACATGTACACTTACCGAGCACTTGGAAAACCAACTGACTTACGGAAAAGATTTCAAGAACACACATGTGCATACGTCATAGGTATGGAAACCTGACACTTTGAATTTAGAGATCCAACACTTCAACTTATCCAAGATAAAAAATCAAGATGGCCAGAAGTTGTGTATCGTATCTTTTGAAAACAACTTTCTCAGAACAATTATTTGAGATCGTACTTGAAGCCACAGAACAGTCAGGCATCAATAGTAACCACGGCATTTCATACGAAGATTATGAAGGAGGATAATCTTTGTGGTGATTTTTATTTCTCTCAAGAAAGAAGGCAGCGATTATGGACATTTTCGTCCAGTAAAATCAGGCCAAATTTGTTTTGTAACTTCAGTTTGTTGTAGCCATGGTCACCACAGTGAACGTCAACTTGTATACAGAATTGACAGTACTTTGGAAATCAACACTTTTGAGAAAAGTGATTCTGGACTATTAGAAGAAACATTATATGATGGAACACGAACCAATGGAGATAGGCGTTGTGGATGCTTTCTTGTCAGCAAGAAGACAAGAGACAACAATCACAAACCACAAGTGAAGAAGAAGACGAAAATATTCATAATGCTAAGATGGCCGGAAACAGAACATTTAGAATCCAGTTTCATTGGTGACATGGGTGAAAGAACCACATACCTAGCTAAGGAACATTGCTATGGATGTCAAATCAATTATCCTGGTCAGAAACACCAAGACAAATATTTGCTAATGAGTTGAGAGGAAAAGTTTGATGAGTATCTAGAGGAGAAGATTTTGAAAAAGTGGTATGAGTATTTGTGTGGCCATTCCTTACATTAGCTGACGTCTCTGGAGATGAAACGCATCGAAGTTCTCTGGCAACAAAGTACGGACTACCCGTTGTTCATCGACCTTATTCACATACCTTTTCAAGGAAAAGGCAGGTGTGAACTTACGACTTATCATTACCCGTGAAGAAAAGAAAGAAAACAAATGGTAATCTGGAAACTTCATTACATTTTGATTCACAGTTCGTACAAAGCTTCTCCGAATCGAATGGTGTGCGCTAAACATTAACTTTCACATCAAAATAGTAACGACGTTCAAGCCTATGTAATCAACACAAAAGAGAGTAATTGAGAAGGCATCAGCTGGATAACCATCTACTTTCCCAATTACCATAGTGTGGAATATTTTGTTTCTTATAGGTTACCGTCGGAGGAAGACAACATCATTGATTTTATGAGAAGGAGAAGTACTGTATCTACTCTAATAATCGGAGATTACAAGGATCAGGTTCCATTGTGTGTATTTTCTTGATCAATGCAGCCTTGGATTTTCTTAAGAAAATTTAGTGACTTGTTTGGACCGTGAGTACTCTAGAAACGATAATTAAATATAAGGGTGTTTGAACGTGGTGGCTACTATTTTCTTTAGCAAAGAAACGTACCTTGTATCAAAGGCAAAATGTCAATGTATTAGATCATTGGAAGTCTATACCGATTCCACAACGTTGTTAACCTTGTGAATAACAAACATTATCGCTATATATATATATATATATATATATATATATATATATATATATATATATATATATATATATATTTAGCAGTAAACCATTGTGTGTATCAATGTCAAAATGTCAATGTATTATATCATTGGAAGTCTAGCCTGACTCCACAACTTTGTCAACGACGTAGATACGCTCATATTTATAGTTTATTGGTATTTTAAATAAAAAGAAAGGGACGTGCCCCAGTCCTTCTTCATTATTAATGCTTCAATTAGCTTGGATTCATATGAAATAGTATTTGAAAAAGGGAAACAAAGTGTTGGCTTGTTTTCTAGAAACAAAAATTTCTTTTAGAAATGCTATTTCACATTCACTCATTCAATCTATGAATGTTTTCTAGAGGAATGCTTTTCTTCACGTCAGAGCCTCCGTTGAGTTTTCCTTATTTATAACTTGTAGGGTGTGCGGTAAACAATGTGAAATTTTTAACTTTGTATACGTATCTTTCATAATTTGTAAAACATAAAATTTTCAAACGTTTGTTTTGCAATTTGTATAACATTGTTACAATTTCAAATTTGTCCAGTCATTTTCAGTCTTCGCTGAAATCAGTATAATTCGTTTATTTTAAATTTGAAAAATAATAAATTTATTTTTTCACTTTTTAATGTGTAAAATTTCTTATTACAATTGTTACATTTCGGGTTAAAGTTTCTTTAATCATAGATAAATTCTGTATTACTTCAAAATTTTCGATATTCTGTTTAGTCTCGTCCATACCTTGAATTTTTTCGCTATTTTTTCAGTCTTCGCCAATGCCCATGTGTGTTTCGGAAATTTGATACAACGTTTAATGCAGGTCAAAATCTTTGCGTTTTTCCACTCTCTGCTAAAGTCTATGACAGTTTGGAATTTTAGTATTACTTTTCTTAAGGCCATTTTCTAATATTCCGAATTGTTTTTAGTCTCCGCTAAAGTCTGTGACAGTTTAGAAAGTTTAAGACTAATTTCAGTCACCTCCATTGTTGTGTTTTCATGGTTTGGTTCCCTTGATTAAAATTATTTATAACATCCATACAAAATATAAACATTTACTGTCACTTCCAAAAATGATTTGCGGTGAATTATGATATATATGATATATATAAAATTCTCAGCTATATACAGTGTACAATAAATCCTATGTTAAACTTTCGTCGATTCCCCTAAGAAACCCACCCATATAAACATTTGAGCAATTTTAACATAGCATTTTCCCATGTCCCAAGAGTGACTCCTAATATAATCCTTAAGGCGTAATATAATTTCCGAATGTCCAAAGGGTGTCAAATATTACTGCATTGCTTTTTTCTAAAAAATTCGTCTGACTGTGAAGCAACTTTGGGAAACATAAGTGCAGTTAACTTTCAAGATTCCTCCAATGGATGGCGAGAATGAATTGCACGCGGGGTCACTGATTAACAAGACGGTCGACGTATCGCAACTGTTATCGCCGTTCTAGCTGCCGCGTAAGCTTGATAACGAGTTGAAGTCCCAGAGTTCAAGCTAGGTTGATTTCGAAGATTATCGGGCACATATTCGAAAGGTATACATTAAAAGCAAAGACCCTGTGAAGCTTCTTTCAAGCATGCGTCCGGGAATCAAATCAACTATGAGAGACGCGGCAACAACAGCGCTGCCGTCTGGATTAAAGGTCTACATTGTTCTCGTTGCGGACTTTATCATGCCGCCTATCAAGCCGGAAGGTCTCAAAGAAGGGGTTAAAACCTCCCGCGCGCACTTTTGAAGCAGTATCCTTGTACTCTTCAACTGTGGAGATTTCGAAACCATCAATAACAAGATCGATCGACAAAGATTTTCCATCGATATTCAAAAGAATCAGAATATACCGAGAAAGTTCTCTTTCTTTATATGCATTAGTTCATGCCATTGATCTTTTGGTTGTCCAGGATCAAACTGGTTGTTCAGGATCAAACTGGAAAACTTCAAGCATCCAGCATGGACATTAGCGACGTTGTTCTGAAGCAGCGAGGCGCCATAACGATAAAATGGCTGAAATCACTGAGAACCATGGAATCGGAGACACCGGCGTTTCGATTGCTTTCATGCAAGATCACGTGGATGTTGCCAATGCTGCGATAAAACAATACGTGATCGTAAAGGTCACCGAGGTGCCATCACCACCGCGAGTTTTAGCTTCATTTACACGATGCTTAGGACTGCTAATCATCGAAGGAGAGGAAAAAAATGACAACATATTAACAAATTAATTTACTTGTTTTTATTGACGTGGGTGGCTATTTTAAACCAAAACCTCGCATCTTAACGGTACGCTCGTACGGGTAGTATTTATTTATCGTATCCGGTTATTGTAATGTGTGTGGTCAGTTAAAAGCTTTGATAAGCAATAAGCCTTGGTCAGTTACTTTCACTGACGTTCAGCCTGGCATACAAGTCACAATGCATACTAATTCCGAATACAATGTTCCAGACTCTTTTACATATGCAATATCGGTATCAGTGGTCACCAGAGATGCAATTCAACTGGAATCATTCCAGATCTTTTCATGACCTTCTATGGTGTTTGTGTTCAGGATTTACGTGATGAATTCTGAACAGTCACATGGCGCAGCTGTTGCCGAATTTACAGATGAGTGGTTCAGATGATATCTAATGATGGCATTGATAGTAATTTTGTGCTGTTTGTTGATGAATATATGCATGAAAGCAGTGTCACTAGACCCTCATATACTTAAAATCTTGCCAAGAGTAAAATAGAAATAGAAATTTTGGACGAGAAGAGAACAATCTCGACTATTATTCAAGATGTACGCGCTTGTCCTTACAACGGATCCTGGGAGAAAACGAGAATGATCGTTTCAACACAATTCAGTGGCGTAAACGGCACGGTATTACACGAACGTAGTGCCAGACCCCGACAATGCACAATGCACAATCCCAGGAAACTTAAAGACATGCCAGGCAGATATTTTCTGTTATTGCATGACAGTTGTAGAAAACGATAATTTCTTAGAAGTGCGTATACGTGTTGCACCCTATCGCGATGCACCTGAGCAAAGTCAACCTGTTGAGCAATTATATTATGCGATCATATTATTAAAAGAAGAACTGTGATAGACCCTCAAAGCTACCTACACAAACAAATAATTGAAGCTGAAAAACAACTGCCTGATGAAATCTCCATGAAAATCGTGTTATTGTAAAATGCAAACAGGTGTGTATTGTCGTAGATGTTATTTGCGTAATCACCACCACGACCACTGTCTGCCTTGGTGTTGCTGGAATTGTGAAAACAGCTACCATCATATGTACACCAGTCCAGTTTGATGTCGGGGCTACATCGACAGTAACCAGTGTCACATGTGCCGCTGGAAAAATAATTTCGTTACTGATGAATTCGTGAACAAATGTCAACTCAGAAATTTCCGCGGCGGCACGAATTAGTCTTAGTACATTTGCAAAGATGTACTCGGTGACCATAGAAGATAAAACAATTAGCATAGCTGAGTTTGAGATGGTGTTGGCAGAGATGGAAAACCACCTACGACCTGGTGCCTATAACTCAAAGAGATGAAAGTTATTGAAGCCACATCTGCATCTATCAGTGTTAGGACCAGACTGCATTAGGATATCTTCAATAGTTCTTTAGTGAAGAACTAATATTAATGATAGACAAGGCCCATAACTCTGTCATAAATTAACAAGAAAGAAAAAAAATAAGTCCCATAGAAAGCATATCTCTGTTCTTTAGAAACGTGCTCGCGCCAGTTCGCACCAGGATATGTTCAATGCTTGCTTAGCTATGATGGTTACGAGAAAAAGAGCACAAAAAACTCCAAACTTGATTCCAATGGGCCATAACTCTGTCAAATTTTGAATCTGAAAGACTAAATCTTTAAAACTTAATGTATACAAGGCACTACGTCTACAAAATAATATCGACTTAAGATCAAGAGTTGCTAAGCTATTTTAGTTAAAACACCTGCAGATTGAACGGCTAAACAAGCATCCTAGTACATCAAATTTCAAAACCATAGTGTGCATTTTTGGACCACATATCCCAAAGTTTAAGTCCATATATATCCATTGCTTTAGAGATAACTGCATGACAGTGCTCGAATTATAAAGATCGCATTCTTTCAGTTTTCATACGCACATCTTAAATCAGGATTATTATGTTAAAGTGTTGTCCGTCCATTCGTCTTTTGTTAATTGTTCGTCCGGCATGTGACTTTGCAAGTCCTGGAGAGATAAGATGTAATCCGAGATGCATTTTATGACGAGAGTGTTGCGTATGACTAATTATCGAATTCCTAGCTCACAAGGTTCAAGTCATATCAAATGAAAATGAATCATCGCTAGCCAAAAGTCACTGATCCGTTGAGATCGACATCAGTGAAGAACGAGGCCGATCGATGACCATTGGTACGCGATGACCATTGGTACGTAAGCTGCGAGCAAAGGTAACTGTGACAAATTTCTTGGTCCCAACTTTAACCCTACACAATCAAAGATGTTCTCACGAAGCTTCACTCGGATTTACACCATGGCTAGGTGGTGTGTATATATGTATGTATGTATGTATGTATGTATGTATGTATGTATGTTAATGGCAGGCCAGCACAACACTGCTTATATTATGCCGATTAAAGTGGCCTCGGATGCGGCAGGTAACGGGTTCGAACTCCGGCCGAGTCATAACAAAGACTTATAAAAATGGTAGTAGCAGCTGCCTCGCTTGGCGCTCAGCATTAAGAGGTTAGTATTAGAACTAGTCTGCCTGGTGTCATCATAATGTGACTGGGTGGGACATCTTGTTACGTGTCTGTGGCATGATGCCCCAGTGCTAGACATCACTATAAACTGCCACACTGCAGACATCATAGCGATATGACTGAGTGTAAGGGTGCAAATTTCTGTCGATCTATGAAGAGCACATTAATTTGGGCAGGTGAACGCTTAATTAGATTTATGGGGACCGTGGCGTGTTAAATCACCATAATGCACGGATTTGTAATGTCTGTCATGAGAGAAGTGATTCTTAATGAAGCGTTCGTTTATTTAACAGTCAGACAGACTGGAAGGGTAGGGTTAACTTCGATCTTGTATCGGAATTGTCAGATTTGAGATTTTCCAGAATCAATTATTTGGGAATCTGTAGGTCGCGCAGACTACAATTTTGGCTCCTAGTTATAAAAGTCGGGAGATATATTTAATCCGGATTGGTTCCTCTAAATAAGGGGCGTGATTCCCAAACGAGATTTCTTGGTTTTAATATGTCCTATCGCAAAATTTTTAGTCAGTCTACGCTTTTCTGCAAGAGAAAACAAATGTAAGAGACTCAGAGTTTGAATTTAGAAGAAATTCTCTCGTAAAATAATTATCCAAGGGATCGGATATCTGGAAAGTCGACGGACACGATTTTGGCGGTAGAAGCGAGCTTAGCTTGAAAGCAAGGTATTTGCGCCAGTCTCATGTAATTTGTTGATATCAATATAACGATTTGTTTGATTTATTTGCTTATATTTGCATTAATTTGTTTAAATTCGTAGATCAATTTTATTGATATGAATACAACTGTGTGAGTTCATCTATATGAATTCGTACAATGATATTCTTTATACAAGTTTGACGAATTGTTTGAATGTGTCCTCTTGACTGTTATAGAAAAATATGTATCTAAGAATTTCATGCCTTACCTTAGTTGATATGAGTTACGAGATGCCGTGTGAATTCACCGACCTTAGATGATTTCACGTATGATAAAGACTTGAGTGCGTATTGACTGAAATTAACGTTGTTAAACCATGAAGTGAGATTTCATATATGCTAGAGACTTGAATGTGTGTAATCGCTAGAAATAACATAGTTAATCCATGTAATGAATTTCATTCATTCATTTTTGTGTAATTGAGACGAGAACGGGACTGGTATGTTTCGGGTGATGATAATGTGAGTCAGGTTGAAATAGCCGTTAGGAAGTACATTAATCTTATGAAACTAGGCTCGTTTATGGTCTGCCATGTTTAGCTTGACCAGATAGCCTTTGGTATCTGTTTGAATTCCGATAGAACGATATCTGACATAACGAGAGGGGAGTAATGATCTATTCCCAGTAGGATATCTGACAGAAGATTTGGGTTGGTTCTTTGTTTATTTTGGAAGGTGAAATAGCTCCACGGGACGTATCCACGTACCTACCTATCGAAGTATCTACGTATCACGTACTTACATATCCACCTACCCACACAAAGTTCAAGGCCCGAAAGAGGCGAGACAATAGAGAGTTTGGAGAAGGGAAAAGTGGAAAGGACCAAGAAGAACAGTCACAATGAAGTTGGAGAACAGTCACAGTGAAGTTGCAATGAACAGGAAATAATCAGGTTATGAAGTTGTACAAGGCAATGACTTCGATTGTTTACTCGATTCTGTGATGAACTAATTCTATCATTTAAAACAGATCGGCTATTTATATAAGTATATTTGTGTTTGAAATTCGGTGAATGATTTATTTCAAAAAGAAGTGTATCTCCTAATGTAATGCATTGTCACGGTTGTTTATGTAATTGATTAAATTGTTAATTTTTCATGTACGGGGGCTCGTGTCATTCTGTTTTATATATCTGCTCAGATCTCTATCTATTCCACCTATAAGTTTCACACTTTATATTGATATTTACTCGATCCGGGCAATAACACTGAAGGCGATCACCCTCTAGATAACGATAACCCAATTTCCACTACAACCCACCCCCAACAAAGTGGGGGCTTCGTAGCACTGAGATATTGTTAAAGCTACGTTAAAAATCCAAATTTCTCTCTCTCTCTCTCTCTCTCTCTCTCTCTCTCTCACACACACACACACACACCGATTAAAAGCGTGAGTTCTGAAAACCTAAATATAAAGAATCTCAAAAGGAAAATATTAAACTATTCATAAATATGAAGTAAAGCAAGATGTAAGATACAACGCAATAAAAATGAATAAGTCACAGCCCCTCAAAAAGTCCAAGGTTTTATTGTATTTAATGATATAGGAGCATAAATTTTATTACTTTAAGTTCACATAAAAATGGTCTGTCTCACAAAGAGGAAGTCAAATCACTGAAAATAACAACGACTGTCTCAAATGGTAGAAATCAAAACACTGAAAAGAAAAACGTCTGCCTCAATGGCGAAGTCGAGCACTGAAAACCAATGTGCTCCTGTCAGTGAAAGTCAATGCACCAAAAAAACAATGTTTCGTTACTGTCAGTGAAAGTCAAAACACAGAAAAAAAAAATGTGTTTTACTGTCGGTGGAAATCAAAACACTGACAAACAATATGTTTTACTGTCAGTCGACAATGACAAATATGCATTTGATCGGAACAGGAGTGAGGACAACGGATAATAAATGTGTTGGGAATGCACGTGTTTGGTTGGTATGCAGCTATAATCAAGGTACAAAATTCCTTCCTTAAAAGAGTGTAAATGTTTGTTGCATAGTGGTCTTAAAACGTTGATCTAAAATAAATAGCTCTTCGTCCAGCAGCTTTGGGTTCCGTAACAGATACAGGTTAACAACAACAACAACAACAACAACAACAACAATAATAATAATAATAATAATAATAATAATAATAATAATAAATAAATAAATAAATAAATAAACAAATAAATAAATAAAGCTTTATTAAATAATTTAAAGATGAACAGCAGCAATAGCAACATGCCTTGGTTCTTATTGACTTACATTCCCAAAACTAAAGATATGTTTACGACCATATTTTAATTCTCACACTTACAGTGTCATTATATTTCTTTTTATTAAGGCAGCGCTTATTTCAGACCTAGACTGAAAGTGTGTCATGTCTGAATATTTCGAAATGTATACACTTGGGTCTGCAACAAGTCCTTACTACGGATGATCAATCTTTCTATTAAAATATAAAACGGCACTAATTGAGATAATGACCCAAATAACAACAAAAAGCTCCCCACAAACAATGAACAAAAACAAACATTAAATCTAAATCAGATAGTAGCTTTATTCGTAAGATATATGCAACATTTAAAAGCAGTCACCAAAAAAAAATGATAGCGTTGTAAGGGAGACAAATCCATAAAAAAAACTAAAACAGTTGATGTTCCAGTTACCTTCCTTGGATAATCTTAGTTTGTTCTATTTTCTCGTGTCAGTGGAGGCATTTTTAACACCATACAGTAATAAATAGTAATGATAGTTATGCACCTCAGATTTAGCTTACTGTTTAGTGGTAACAGTGGGTTATCGTGTGTTTTAGCGTTATGTTTAGTGGTAACAGTGGGTTATCGTGTGTTTTAGCGTTATGTTTAGTGGTAACTGGGTTATCGTGTGTTTTAGCGTTAAGTTTTTTCATGTAATTCAACAGTTTCGAACTAATTAGAAGGAAGTCCACCAGCAAGCAGGTCACATAACTAGTTCTCCTTGTTTTGATCTTGACCCCTTTAACACCCCTTTTTGATCACCTGACATGATGCGTAGAGTTTCAGCAAAATATATCATACGGTTTAAATTTCACAAAAGAGATATTGTATCATGTCATAAAGTTTCGTTAATTTTTTCTATTTTAATAACTTGGACAATTTAATATAAATTTGTGATACATACCACATAATCTACTCATATATATGGATGACATTCTTCAAACTGATCTCCAGTAGCTGGAAAGGAAACAGTCAGAGATTTAATCCTCTCCATATGATCTTCATACACCGTCTAGTGAACACTTACCTGTAGGTAACGCTACATTAAAACATCTACTTTAGTCTAAAACTCACAGCTGATAGGAAACAACCGGTCATTCCCTCAATATGACCTTGACCTCGAAGAAGGAGGAGAAAACTGTGGTAGGGAACACACAATGAAGTTGCAATATTTAATGCGGTAACGGTTCAAAAAAAAAGTCTAAGGTGGTCAAAAATTCGAGCCTGAACAAATCACGGAGATCGATTTTCGATTGTTACGATGATAAACTTAATAAAGGCGGCGTTGCTGTAGAAAGTAATATATACATGGAACATAGTGCTTGCCGTTTAATAATTTTGTTATGTCAACATTTTAACATAGAATTAATGTGAATTTGATTGGTGCAAAAGAAGCTAAAGAAATTCGTGATCAGTATTCTCATTACTGACTTGCTGAGGTCGTAGGAATTTTCCTTGCCCCACCTTCTGGAACCTTTTTGTTTTATGCTATTACTATAAACAATATGTCGGCACTCCGCGGCAGTTTTTCCAATCGGTAGCCATTACGTGTAACAGAATATGGGCAATTTATCATATGTAGAATTCTCCGAATGGCAAACTAAAATTAGAACACGGGTATGTTGCTGCTACCACGTGATATAGATCTTGCACACACCCACTCGTCAAGACAAGTGAGGTTTATTGTCAAATTCATAGGACTAAACAAACTCACCTCTGTTATGTCGAAAAATATTGTTCTCCCAACTGACAGACAGTTATTCAACCACAGCATTCTTCCAAACTAAATAATGCACATATCAGCTGAAAAATGCATTAAATCAGGAAACATTAAAACTAGCAACATCTCTAGTCAAGATTTAGTACAATGTCTGCACCCAGTAATCATTCCTTCACACGAAAAACTCGCATCTGGTGTCAGCTACCACCTACTTTCCACTCTCACCTGATTCACCTGAAAGACCCGTGCACAGCAAACCTAGTAAAACAAAGTACAGTTTTACTCCTGTACTCAAATCAAAATCTGCCATGTGAGTAAGCATTACCCAACTAAGTAATACCAACATCAACAAACTCGGATTGGGTGGGAAAAGAACCAAAATGCATAAAAGACATGACATGATATCGAGGCATAATCTATATATCTATTTTTACGTTGATATGGTCCCACTTGACTATTAAGCAACGCATGGTGCGTGGTAAAAAATAAAGGAAGGAAGGTAGCGATAGGACAGACAGAAGAGTAACGATAGGAAAGGCGGGAGAACGTAAAATAGCGTCAGTCTACGTTTTCGTCCCTTCATGCTCAGAGCAATCCGGCTACCGTGGCGGTTATGAGGTAGATGAACCTCAACCGGCACAGCCCTGAGAATCACTAGGTCTTACTTGTAGCTGAATAGTTCATTAGAATATGATTTTGGAAAGCTCCTGCATGTGAGATACCAAGTCAGAAACTTATGCAATTATTGAACTTAATTTGTTCCAAGTTTATTGTCCCAGAAAGAAGCTGAACTTGAAACAATTTGCTGATGCTGACTTCAATTGAAACTTTTTCCTGGGGTTTGCACTAGTTTGGCTCATTTAGGAACGAACCATTTCTCGACGTATTCAAAACGTACTCGCTGCCACACCTCAAGAACAATGAGGTTTATAATCCCTGGAGCTGAAGAAATAAGGTTCTGGTAAAATCAAGCAAAATTTGTCGTATGGGGCGCCATCAACTGTTGCGGCGTCAGCGTTTCTGATCATCTGTTGCCATTGGTTCCAGTGGAAACATAATAGCTACCAACGTTAGCGAGAAGCTTCTACCGCATTAATGTTTACCACCAGGTGAAAAATATTTTCAATTAGACGAAGTGATCCCGTCCAGGCGAAAGAGGGTGGGACATGAAAAAATGCGTGGGCGTATGTAATAACTTTCGCACGAACAGAGGGGACGACTTGCAGATAAAACATGGCATAAACAACGGCCTGGGCTCTATGCATATCAGTTACATCACCAGAATCCCGCCCACCGACCTTCCTGGCATATGGGAACACCTCCCCGCCTACGTTCCCAACCGTACTGTATGGGACCACGAGCCTTATAGGTGCGGAAAGCAGTCAGGCTGGAAACATCATGTAGTAACATTCGATGTGGACGGAGCGACCAATAATGGGTTTGCGCACTTCATGCTGGATGATTCGCAAATATTCATCCATCACGAGATGGTACGTCTCGATGTATAACGTCCGGGCAATCTTTGACAAGCAGTAGCTTTCGCTAACCTCGATCATTTGAGCAGGGAAGGCATTCGATGCGCAAAACGAGTTTCTTAGGACTGTAAACACATACAAAACAGACGCTAATGACGTTCTGAAGCCGATACCTAATTACCAGGACGCGATCAGAAAGACCGGAACCAAGCTAGACTACGTACAAGGGGGTAGCTTTATATGATACCATTTGACATGGAACTTAAAATTCGCACCTAAGTGGGGATATAAAAACATTCAGGAAGTGGTTGAGGAAATAGTGGTCGGAACGAACGTTAATGTTAACCAAGGTACCAAGACAAGTGTTTGAGAAAAGAACAACACAACAACCCTAGAAGAAAGAGTGAAAACGTGCAATTCGACCCTATTACGCCAACTTCAGTAATGAACACCGGCTCCATGCAAAAATTGCAGGCGTCACAAGAAGCCGAAGACCAAGAAGCCAAAAAAGGCACTAGTCGTGGGCAGCATCGCTGTGGGGCTTCTAGTCATCTGGTTTCTTCTCATGTATGTGATAGCGGAGAACGGCAGAGAACGCAACCATTATCGTGATGATAAGCACCACGATGTCACTGCCAGAGGTCGTAAGCAGAAACGACACGACTTTCCAGATAATTCCAGGTGGAGCTTTTCTGCTTGTGTTTCTAGCATTCCAGCCAGCAGCTACATACTCTTATTCATTCCTTTAAACTGGTGGAGTGTAGTTTGGGGGCCGGTGGAGTGTAGTTTGGGGGCCGGGGCTGAAGATGGAGTTGTGCCGTCCTGTGTTTGCGAGTACCAACTATCGTGCTTATGATAAACAGCAAGCAGCACCGTGAGAATCATGGCGATAGTGATGTCCTGTTTACGAAAGATGAAAGCAGGTTCTCGCCGAGTGTTGTACATTCACGAATAACTTGGCTGATAAGCTACCAAATAATGGTAAATTGGTTGCGACGGACAAAAAGGTCACCGGCCCACAGACTGGCGAGGAGTCCAAGCTTTCGACCTTTCACACGCCCTGGCCCAAACTGCAAAAATACTGTTGACCTCCCTGCTATAGGCTATGCTACGACACGTTTATAAGGTGGAAAATGTTGATTTTTTTTCCCTGACAAACTAGTGGTCAGTGATGAATCGCATTGCATACCAGTAGCTAACGAAACAGTCGTGAAAACCGACTGATACTAGTATTGCAGCGATATACAACAACCCACACGGTTACTAGACGGACGTGGCAGCTAACCAAAAATACAAAACAGAAGCAATAACTTTTCACAAGATGTTGCCAAGGCATAGCTCAAGAAGCAGGCATGTGGCAAATTCACCACAAAAAATTGACAGCCGCTGTTCAAGTACCATTCTTAACAAGGTGCACCAGACCGACCTCTAGTTTCTGTGCACGACAGGGTTGGGTGTTAAACGTATGTGCTTACGTTATTTATGTCGCCAGTCGTTACAAGGAGGTCAGTCCCTGGACCATAAATGAGGCTTCCAATGTTACGGATGGTTTGGCAGGTATCTACAAATGCTGGTAGCTAAAATGGCCCAAACAGTTGCATGTTGACCACGGCTAGGAGTAAGGTAAGGCTGGCGTCTACTGTGTACGAAGCATTGTGGATAGGTTACACTGTTTTTTAGCCGATAGGTTGTTTGAACACCAGTACGTCCATGAGATGTCAGCTTCTGAGAAGGATACTCGAAAGCGTAGCACTGAGTGGGTTTGGCGGCTTCACGCAGTTGTGTCTGCTTTAAATTGCAAGGTTACACGGCTAGCTGATAAAAAAAAATTAATCATATTTATGCCATTCATGCTACGTTTGGGCGGTCTGCAAATCGACCAGTTGCCCTGAAATAGCACCACCGTGCCCTCATAAACCTTTGTGCGGTACCTATATGTACCAGGAGAGGTGGAAAGAGAATAATGTCGTGCTACTAACCCAGTGTGGTCTCTCATTGTGTCCCCCCCCCCCCCCGCTGATAGGTTTGACATCCCTAGCTATTCCCTAACTATCCATCTATATAGCATCTTTCTGTAAATGGTTATCCGTGTATAAAATTAATTCACGAAGAAGTACAGATTGTCCATGAATGTATTAAGCTACCACTTAAGGGCATTCCTGGCCCAGACCGAAGAGCCCGTTTTGATACTCATCTTTGGAATAAGCGAAGAAAGACAGCTGCAGCAGGTTAGTACTTGGCGAAAATCGCCCGTTCAAACACATCATTGGCGCCACAAACTATTTATGGTAAACCTGGTATAGCCAGCCAGCTAACAATAGAAATTGAATTGTGGAGTGTGTTGCATAGCATTGTCTCTGCCGCTTCTACCGATAATGTTAAAGGGTTGTTGGGAAACCTTGGCAACATTGCAAACAGACGCTTCCAAAAGTGGCGGCTAAACCCGAAACGTGTCAAGAAATTTTCCAACGGGGTCTTTGCGTCTAGCATCAATACCATGTCCATCTGATTCCGCAACATACGCGCAACGACGCATATAAGCTCACCCACCTTTTTGAGAATATCAGTCAAGCTACCACCTCAGTGCATTCTTCATCCAAAGCTGGAGAGCTCGTTAATGGTTAGCTACTCATATCTTTGCCCTTGGCCTAGGCCATAATTGGGTATTGGCAGTATGCCTGCGTGTGAATTCTGTGGGATAGACATTTTAATGTCCATCGGTCTTGGGCTCGTTGTATGTATGAGGTACACATCCATTATGTCGTGGTCCTTGCATACTGACATTATCTGATTATGAAAGACCTTCCGATTCGTAAGGTTATCTCGGCACAGTACTTGCCATAGCTCGTGTTTCATGACAGCATTTGAAGCACCTGGCCTTTCGAATATCCTTCGATATCTACTGTTTCTCCTCCAATAATCTCTTGGTGTGGCTTTCAATCGCCTTTTGATACAATTAAAACACCATATTGTCGCTTTCTGATGTCAGCTGGTGATCTAAATGCTGTGCGTATTCGATCAGAGCCATATATATTCTGTGATAGGCATTCCCTTGCATTCGTCATTAAACTTTCCGACGACCCTTATATATTTGTGTTGTTGTGCTGTAAAGCACCAAACCAAACCAAGACGACCTTTGCTGACACTGCTGGACAATGGATGACAGGCCGGGTAGTTAAGAGTGTAGCACAGGGTGGCATCCTATCGATTGTCCAGGTATAAATCTTCCATTTTGATGGTCAGTAGCAGGCTGTCAGTGTCTGTGTACAGGAGGCTCATTCAGTCGCCATATCTGGCTTTGATGACATGGTACAAGAAGTCATATATCAGAAGCTTACTCATATCAAGTATCGACATCCATGTGTACTGTGAGTTTGTGATTTGTCTTTGCTGAATGGACAGCATCATGGTTGCCGCTGAATATTTTTACGTCTTAAAAGGTGAGTTAATAATTAGATGGCACAGCTTGTCTTCCTCACCTTCCGGCCTAAGCAGGTTAACTATGACCTGCTTTATCAGGTTTTCCCAGAGTTGTTCATCAGCCTGAAGTTCTTTTCAAAGTCAGTCTTTGCCTTGGTTCTGATGTCAGTGTTCAACTAGTTGGATGGCGCCATCTATATGCACTAGTCAGACTCCAGACCTTGGTGATATGCATTCCAAGACGGGTGTAGATCCATATGCACTAGTCAGACTCCAGACCTTGGTGATATGCATTCCAAGACGGGTGTAGATCCATATGCATTAGTCAGACTCCAGACCTTGGTGATATGCATTCCAAGACGGGTGTAGATCCATATGCATTAGTCAGACTCCAGACCTTGGTGATATGCATTCCAAGACGGATGTAGATCCATATGCATTAGTCAGACTCCAGACCTTGGTGATATGCATTCCAAGACGGGTGTAGATCCATATGCATTAGTCAGACTCCAGACCTTGGTGATATGCATTCCAAGACGGGTGTAGATCCATATGCATTAGTCAGACTCCAGACCTTGGTGATATGCATTCCAAGACGGATGTAGATCCATATGCATTAGTCAGACTCCAGACCTTGGTGATATGCATTCCAAGACGGGTGTAGATCCATATGCATTAGTCAGACTCCAGACCTTGGTGATATGCATTCCAAGACGGGTGTAGATCCATATGCATTAGTCAGACTCCAGACCTTGGTGATATGCATTCCAAGACGGATGTAGATCCTGAAGTTGTAGTAATGGACTAAAAGCAGTCTCATTTTCACAGCCAGAGAAATAACTTTGTACCCACAGTGAACTTTCCACCCGGTTAATTCATAAAATCACGCTGATAGTCGCTCAGCCATCTCTCTGGGACTCACAGTGCCTCTGTGGGAAGCGTGTAGTAGTTGTGCATGCCATGGAGCTTCTAATTATATTTTCATGAAGTAACAATTGTTTCGAGATCTGGCGGGTAGACCAATTAAAAACACCAGTTGGCCGACTCTGTAACATGGCTCAATCATAAAGGTTGATGGCGTTAATGAAGGCTATCCAGCTGGTTGGCTTTTTGCAACGTAGTCTGGTACATCAGGCTATTTGCTTTCACATGATGCTGACTAGCAATCAAAATGCTGCCAAGGATCAAGGTGTCAGTACAGATGTCTTTCTCGGCAAACAGGTGCATGTAAATGTCTATGTCATTCCTTAAGAGGTGTAGTCATGGTCCCGGTCCAGGCTGCTTTTTCAGGGAAGTATCCTCAGAGCCTCAAACACATCAGCCAGCAGAAGTACATTGGTCTTCAGAATGAGATCGTTGTTGCTCTGGAGTTATGACAGTTAAACACATTCTACACAATCCCCACATGCTGGTTGTCTTTTGTTTTGATTCCTGCTCTGATGATATGGCAGAAATTGAGTTTATTTAAACCGCTATCAGCTGCTCATATATTAGTGCAGGTAAGAGAGTCAACACTGTGATCCTTGAACTCTGCTGTGGCATGAAATGCTGTACTTGGGCATGTTAACAGCTAACTTATCGGGCCTGCAGTTCATAAACTGGAGGCTGTTAATAAACTGAAGATGCCCCAGTGAAAATGTCATGTTCTTTTCCATGATATTTGGGATGGCGTTGATGTTTTCAGTCGAGGCTGTTCCAATGGCTTCCATTATAAAGTGGGCCATCACTTCTGTACAGATTCTGAATCACAAGTGGTACCTTGATTTCTTCTGTGTAGATGTGCAGCTTGGGGCTATATGTTTTGTTGAACATGCCACAGTATTTGCCAGTTATGTGACAGTGATCTCATGCTCAGTTGATTCCCAGCTCTTTGCTACATCTGGCAGTCCTTTGCTTCCTTGAAGTTTCTCCAGTCGTCCAACATTATCTTTCTGGGGCTTTTAAAGTACCTATAGGATCTCCTCCAACTCATGCACAAGTCCATGAATACAAGTTGGTTACCAGGTTTTTGCACAAATGCTTACTACAGGAAATAGAACATCAATAGGAATAAAAAAAAGTCCTGGTCATATTTACCAATGCTACAGCAATATTTCCAAAATGTAACCTGATATTTTTAAATTCTGAGTACATGCTCTTTCTCTCAACCATATCCAGAAAATATTGCTCAATGTTAATACTGACTGACACATGGAGGATTGCTCTGTCAGAGGTAATTCTTGTTTGCTGCTTAGAAACTAGAACATGTATACCATTTATTGGCTACATATCTGCCTGAAACAAGAGTCCTTGATTGTGTGTCACTTAGTTGACCCCAAAACCAGACTGAGTGATCCACTAGCCACAGTGTGAATATTCCTCAAGATATTTGTGGGTTCCTTAAATATGATTCAGATATAGCATGACATATTTAAAAAATGAAGAACTCATCAAGATGTATCCTCTAGCCATGTTTCATCATTCCAAGATGAAGAACTCATCAAGATGTATCCTCTAGCCATGTTTCATCATTCCAAGATGAAGAACTCATCAAGATGTATCCTCTAGCCATGTTTCATCATTCCAAGATGAAGAACTCATCAAGATGTATCCTCTAACCATGTTTCATCATTCCAAGATGAAGAACTCATCAAGATGTATCCTCTAGCCATGTTTCATCATTCCAAGATGAAGAACTCATCAAGATGTATCCTCTAGCCATGTTTCATCATTCCAGGTATAGCTGCAGTATTATGCTGCAGATAGAACGTAAACGTGGTCTTGAACTAAATAACATCAGCCAGTAAAATGTTAAACATCGGTCACAATGACCTTCTTTTGTTGTAAAGGTGTCTACTAAAAGGGGTGCATACAATCATCCAGTTTGATTCTAGCAAAAACAGTCCTTGAAACTGAAACCAAGGCAGTGAAGCATGAAATATTGGTGACAATGACCTAGTTTTGTGATGATGTCTCAACAAGTTTCATTAATATTGGTACAACAGTATGTATACAGGGTGCTTAAAAAACAAAGCTTAACCTAGGCCAGTAAAATGTGAAATGTGAAAGCCAGTGACATTCTTTTGTGTGTGTGGTTCTAACAGTGATGTATACAATAATTCATTGTTCTCTTGAGGATGAGAAATAAACTTAAAACTTACAATTTTATCAAAGTCAGTGAATCATTAAATATAAGTCAGTGACCTATTTCTGTTACCAACTTTCATGAATCTAAGTAAAACAACATATATATATATATATATATATATATATATATATATATATATATATATATATATATATATATATATACATACATACATACACACACTCAGGATGCTAAAATCATATTTGGACATGCTCACTGTTACGGATCACTGCCATCTCACCTCTGCCTGCATGGGTTTGAGTCTCGAGCTCAGCCAATGTGGGTACGTGAGAAAGCTTGCCAGTAGCTTCTCATGGGTCGGTGGTTCTTTCCAGGGTTTTCTCTGGTTTTTCCTCCACCATTTATACTGGCCGCCAAGTATAGCCTATCTTGTACTGAAAAATGGCATTAAACCCTACAACAACAACATCTGGACATGAACTAAATACAAAAATGTAACCTAGCCAGTACAATGTGAGATATAAGTCTGAGTGACAATCTCTTGTGGTTAGGGTGTAGTACTAATAAAAAGGAATACAAGTTTGATTCCAGCAAGAAAATAGACAATTTAGCCAAAGTCAGTTAATCAATCAAAAATAGGTCACAAAGACCTACTTTTGTCACAAGAGTGTAATATTCATCAAGATGCATTCCTTCACCAGGTTTCATGAATCTAAGTATAACAGTTTATATACAAGGTGTTAAAACCTATATGGTCAGGAGATAAATGCAAAAACCAAGCCAGTAAAATATGAAATGTAGGTCAATTTACATTCTTTTGGGGGCCCCGAGTGGCCGAGTGGACTAAAGCGCTCTCCGTTACGGATCACTGCCATCTCACCTCTGTCTGCGTGGGTTCAAGTCTAGGATTCGGCGAATGTGGATATGTGAGAAAGCTTGACAGTAGCTTCTCGTGGGTTGGTGGTTCTTTCCGGGGATTTCCTGGTTTCTTCCTCCACCATTAATACTGGCCGCCATGTATAGCCTATCGTGTGCTGAAAAATGGCATTAAGCCCCACAACAACAACAACAACAACAACAACATTCTTTTGCAGTAGGGGTATGGTACTAATAATATGTGTATACAATCATCTAGTTTCATATTCTAGCATGAACTGAGCTTGAGAAATAAACTTTAAACAAATTTTAACCAAAGATGGTAAAGCATGAAATATAGGTCACAGTGATCAACCTTTTTCAATGAGTGTGTAGACTCATCATGATGCATACCTTCACCAACATTCTAGTTTGTCATGACCTACACATAAAAACTTAAGCCAGTAAAATGTGAAACGCAGGTTATTGTGACATTCTTTTGTGGTAAGGGCATGGCATTAGCAGAGATACATACAATCATCAAGTTCGTTGATACCAGCATGAACAAACTTTGAGAAATAAACTTCAAACACAATTTAACCAAAGTCAGTGAAGCATGATATGTCACAATGACCTACTTTTATGACAGTGTAGTACTCATCAAGATGCATCACCTCATCAACATTCTAGTTAGTCATAAGCTAAATGCAAAAACATTACCAAAGGCAGTAAAATGTGAATGTAGGTCACAGTGACCTTCCTTTGTGGCAAGGGTATAATACTAATAGTGACACATAGCATCATTTAAAACAATGTTTCTAGCCTTTAGAGAGCTTGAGAAATAAACACAATTAAACAAAGTAAGTGAAACATGAAATAAAGGTCACAAAGACTTACTTTATTGATGGGAGTGTAGTACTCATCATGTACACCCCCTTACCAAACTTCTAGCACGTCAGAAGCTGAATTTAAAAACTTAGCCTAAGCCACTAAAATGTGAATTAAGTTGCTGTGACCATCTTTTGTAGTAAGGGTGAGGTACTAAATGAGACTAATAAAATCATGTGGTTTGAAGATTCTATCGTGAACAGAGCTTGAGAAAGAAACTCAACCCATGAAATTTACCTAATGTCAGTGAAACATGAAATATGTCATAATGTGTAGTATTCACCAAGATGCATCTCCTCACCAGTTTCATGTTTCCAGGTATAACAGTATTTATACTGTACGCCAAAAAACTTCAACACAAAAACTTAACCAAAAAGGTATAAATAATACGCATGTACACATTTAGCTTCCTCAGCCGCCTCCCCTGGGGATAGGTGCTATGAAATCCACTCTCATCTGTTGCCTAGGACCTAGGAAGAAAGATTTCAGAACATATGTATATTCTTGTCTGTGTGTCAATGCCACCACCACTGCCAACTTAGGGGGTAGTACAATGGCTTACCTTCACTTTGTAATAAAAGAACCAAGGAAATGCATATTGAATGTATTGTTACAGGTATGACTTGAAGGTTGTTGTTGTTGTTATAGGATTTAATGCCATTTTTCAGCACAAGATAGGCTGTACATGGCAGCCAGTATAAATGGTGGAGGAAGAACCTGGGAAAACCACGGAAAGAACCACTGACTCATAAGAAGCTACTGGCGAGCTTTCTCATGTACCCACATTGGCTGAGCCTGAGACTCAAATCCACGCAGACAGAGGTGAGATGGCAGTGATCCATAACGGTGAGCGCTTTAGACCATTCGGCCACTTGGAGTCCCACAACTTGAAGGTTATTCATGGTGTAACTTCATGTGTGTATTATTATGAAGTCATTAAAGACAAATGGTACATCATCACATTCTAGACTATTATTATGTCAGGACATTCAAGACTATTTGTATATCAGCACGTTCAAGACTCTTGGTAGTTATTCAGATAATTTTATACTTTTGAACTTGTGATAGGACATTTATAATTATTTAGGATTTAATTCTCAATACTGTCTTTAAAATTTTCACTTGGTATTGTATTTGTTGATTTTACTAAACTTTTTAGTTTTGCTTTTTCTGTTACATAATTTAAGACTCAGAGTAAAAACAATATATTGTAATGTGTGCCTAGCAAAATCTGACTAGCAGTCAAGAGGATCTATGGCAAACCAATCACAATTCAGTTCTTGGGGACCCCAGTAACCCACATTATTAGTGAAGGAGCTTTATACCTAACAGTAATCAAACAAGACTGTGTCACACAAGTACATGAAAACGGGGATGTTCAAACAAGACTGTGTCACACAAGTACATGAAAACAGGGATGTTCAAACAAGACTGTGTCACACAAGTACATGAAAACAGGGATGTTCAAACAAGACTGTGTCCCACAAGTACATGAAAACAGGGATGTTCAAACAAGACTGTATCCCACAAGTACATGAAAACAGGGATGTTCAAACAAGACTGTGTCACACAAGTACATGAAAACAGGGATGTTCAAACAAAACTGTGTCACACAAGTACATGAAAACAAGGATGTTCAAACAAGACTGTGTCACACAAGTATATAGAAACAGGGATGTTAAAAAAGGCTGTGTCACACTAGTACATAAAAACAGAGATGTTCAAACAAGACTGTGTCATACAAGTACATAAAAACAGGGATGTTCAAATAAGACTGTCATACAAGTGCATAAAACAAGGATGTTCAAACAAGACTGTGTCATATAAGTACATGAAAACAGGGATGTTCAAACATGACTGTCATACAAGTGCATAAAACAGGGATGTTCAAACAAGACTGTGTCACACTAGTATATAAAAACATGGATGTTCAAACAAGACTGTTATACTAGTGCATAAAAATGGGATATTTAAACAAAAATGTGTCACACTAGTACATATAAACAGGGATGCTTAAACAAGACTCTCATACTAGTACATAAAAACAGGGATGTTCAAACAAGAACATCATACAAGGACATGAAAACATGGATGTTCAAACAAGACTGTGTCATAATAACACATAAAAACAGGGAGGAATGTTCAAACAAGACTGTGTCATTCTAGTACATTAAAACTGGGATGTTCAAACAAGACTGTGTCATACTAGTACATAAAAACGGATGTTCAAACAAAGACCATCATACTAGTACATAAAAACAGAACAGTCATGTGCGTAACACCTTATAGCTTATTCACATTGGCCTTGAACTAAAATAAATGAAACAAGCTATAGTATTCACCTATTACCCAATAAATGAAACAAGCTATAGAATTCACCTATTCCCCAATAAATGAAACAAGCTATAGTATTCACCCGTTCCCCCCTTCCAGCACTTTGTACTCTCATACCAATTAAAAAAAAAAACAAAAACAATAGCATCAAGAATATAAAACTGCCAAAATTTAGTCATTTCATTTATAAATGTATAATTTCTAACATGATCATCTCTAACAGTCATTTCAAACCAAATGTGTGTTTTTACAGTTTGACCATATTTGCATGAGCAAGTCTATTGCTTTAGAGAAAAGATGTGATGCAGTCCATTGTCTTTGAAAAGTTCTGAAAAATTCAATAAATTTCTTTGGGAGTTACATACCTTTCAACACATGTATATGAGAGTTACACCATTTTATAACATTTCATTTAGAAATATTAAATTAGACACTGCAAATATTGGTTTAAATTTACAGTTTTACTCCAAATCAAATCTTCTGGGAACCAGAATGGACAACGAGCAGTCTGTCTGGACACTTTTAATTTAGTTTTAAACATGAACATGATGACAATGATAATGACCATCTAACAGTCAGGTTAGAAATGATAAACCAATGAATGAAATGACTAAGTTTGTGCACTTTTTATATTCTTGTTGTTTTTTGTTTTCAAAATTGCTAGGGGTTTAGAATCTGTTAAGAGTGAAGGTGAATAATATAAGTCACAGTGATAAGGGAAAGATTAAACCAATCGGATCCATGACTATATCTGCATTATAGGAGAGGCAGGGTGTACTGAGAGTCTATAAAATGAAATGTGGAACCACCGCACCCGTTTTTCAAAAAGACTTTTCATGCGTACTCAACATTTTAATGCAATATCACGTTGTGGGAATTAGTATCTTTTGGCAGTTAAACAGATCATGCAAATAAAATCCCACTCAAAATTTACCACCTCAAAAACCATAACCCATCTAGATCTAAAATTGAGCACAAATAGCCATCAAAGAAAAATAGCCACTATAAGATATTAAACCACCAGGTAACCTTGGTCAATCTAAATGACCAATAGTTTGGTCAATTTAACTTTGTAGTACTTATAGCAAAACTGGATAGTGCAAGCTCTAATTTTGTGTTTGGAGACAAAATATAAAACTGAATAGTCCAAAGCTTTCATTCTGTGTTTTGAGACAAAATATAAAACTGAATAGTCCAAAGCTCTTTTTCTGTGTTGTGAGACAAAATATAAAACTGAATAGTCCAAAGCTCTTTTTCTGTGTTGTGAGACAAAATATAAAACTGAATAGTCCAAAGCTCTGATTTTGTGTTTGGAGACAAAATATAAAACTGAATAGTCCAAAGCTCTTTCTCTGTGTTGTGAGACAAAACATAAAACTGAATAGTCCAAAGCTCTGATTTTGTGTTTGGAGACAAAATATAAAACTGAATAGTCCAAAGCTATAATTCTGTGCTGTGAGACAAAGGATACCAAGAAACTCAAAATTCATAATTTTTTTTACATTTGCAATTGTACTTCTTCTGTTCTAAACAAACTGAAGTCTACTCAAGGCTGTACCACATGTTTATTTTCAATATTCTTTGGAAAAATATATGCAAGTTGTGGAGCCTTCAATATCCCGAAGTTAGCTCTGCAGGATACATTAAAATGATAAGTTTCCAATAATTACAAGATTTCTTTGTCAGGCTCCCCATACGCCTTACATATCAGTACTGTTGTCCCAAACAAATCTCATGAAAAGTAAAAGAATAAAAAGCTGTCCTTGTAACAAAATATCAGATTGGCACCATTTTCATTTAGGACAAATTAGACATCATAAAAAGTCTTCTGGTGAAAACCCCCATGTCAAAATGCCTTTTCATTAAGAAGGAATAGCAATAATAAGATTTTCAAGATGGCTGCTGTGGTGGCCATATTGGACATGACATCAGCTCATTTTCATTGAGGACCACTAGACACCATAATAACTCTTCGGGTTAAAACTCATGTTGATATGACTTTCTGCTCAGGATAATCAGCAATAACAAGCTTTTCAAGATGGTCACTGTGGTGGCCACACTGAATGTTCAAGCAGCTCCATTTTAACTGAAGATCAACAAGACTACGGGATGAATGTATGTGTAAAGTTTCATGGCAATCGTCCAAGTAGTTTAGGGGGAGAAGCTATAATAAACTTGTGCTAACAGACAGACAATGGACAACAAACACCAGAGCTAAACATCTGAAAGCTTGCCACTGGAGCAAAACATCTGATAACTAACCTAAATTTTGAAAACTATGGAATGGGTCACACCCTTTAATATATGAAGTATTATCCATTTATTTCATTTTGATAAAAGATCATGTCCCAAATGGTCTCATATACATTTATGGAATGATACAGAGGTAAAAGGAAAGTGTGATGAATGGAATAAAGGACAAATGGACAGAGGAACAAACAAAAACTTGAATGCACTCTATCTTCCACCTTTTAAGAAAAGGAAGAGATAACAAACTGAAAATAAGTTGAAATACATGTATTTCATTAATATTTTACAATTACATGTGAGGAACAATAGTTGGAAGAAAACCTTTCTTTCAAAACTATGATAACTATTTACAGCCATGGAAACTACAAAAATAAATCAAAAATTAAATCAATCTTGTACAATAAAAGCAATGAAGAGAACAATGTTTTATTGCTAATTTAGAGAACATAAAATGTGCAAGTCCCTTGAAACTGTTTTGCTCAAATGTCTATCAAAGGAACATTATCATGCAGTGTGTTATATAAAGTAGAAGCTACCTTATCAAAAATATTTTCGAAAATTTTCTTACTACAATTAAGCCTACAGTCAATCAGAAAAACCTCTATAATAAATAATACAAGATTTACCTATTTGTGAAAATGCATCAGATTACAGCAAAATATTTACTGTAGGAGCACAATATATGAACTTTACATCAAATAACTTTTTTGAAAGACAGGTTAAAAATATGGACTATACTTCTGACAGGATCCTTTGCAGCTTGTACCCCTGCCTTGATCATACTAAATTAATATTGCTAAAAATCAGATAAACATGATTCAATTCTTTTAAGTATTTAAAAGTTTTCAAAACTAACTGGCCATATCGAAATGACAAGACTACTGTATTTCCTTCCACTCAAAGTTATATAATTTTTTAATATTAATTCCCTGCTATCTAAATCCTGGTGACTTAGATGCTTATTGATCATAGATCAGTAATGGGCTTCAAATTCAGTTTTTTCGTGCAGGAATGAGTTGCTTTATACTGTTTGACCAGCTTCACACAAGTCCCTACTTGACTATTCAGCAAAGTCAGTCTGTAGCATTCATGTCTCCAAAAAAACAGATTCACCCTGCATGTGTATGGAGGAAGCAAGTTATTATCACCAAGAAGTATACTGGATTCCGGTACAATAAAATGGATGCATCAAATCATTATCATCAAGAAGTACACTTGGTTCCTGTACAATGAAATGTATGAATCGAGTCATTATCAATAAGTATACCAGATTACTGCCGACTTACATGGAATTAATATCAGCTACCTCACATTCAAGCACTTTTCAAAGTATCCAAAATTCACACACTTTTCAAGGTATCCAAACTTCGCACTTTTCAAGGTATCTAAAATTCAAGCACTTTTCAAAGAATCCAAAATTCAAGCACTTTTCAAAGTAACCCTCAAAATTCAAACACTTTCAGGGAAACCATAAAAATTCAAGTACTTTTCAGGGTAACCATCAAGATTAAGCACTCTTCTTGGTAACAAGAATTCAAGCAATTTTTTAAACAAATTCAAAGTGTGTCACATTTGCTTAAGTTTGAAATAAATGATATACATACACAATAGTAAATATATTTATAATTTGGTATTTTATGCCTAGATCTGTACATATATATCAAGATATTACAATTTAATAATACAATCAGTTTAAAATTAATTAAACTATTTTTTTCTGATGATCCTAATCTGGTTCAAAAACCAAAACAGAAAACTTGTTGGTGTCAGAGCAACATGTATCAATAATTCCGTTCAATCAGTAAATACTATATAAATATGCATAAATCAGTCTGATTTATTATCTATACAAAGAAAGGGAGGACCAAGTGCTTTCTGTGTAATTTACATCTCTAAGTGTTCAAAGTGTGTGTGTGTGTCTGAGTGTGCATGCATGCATATATGGGGTTTACCTGTTCAATTCTAGCCATACAGTGCAATGAAAGTTCAAGCATTCCAAACAAGGCACACAACACAAACATAAATGTAAAATAGGGTAAAATCATTCAAAATACAAGGTCAAACATTTGACAGAAATATAACTCTACAAGTCCAAGGTTCTATCAATATGAAAATCACATCATGCTTCACTGGTCAAAAAACTGCCTCTAAGTCCAAGGCTTGCAACAAGACCATCCTCACTTCACATATCCCTGGTTTAAAGCCTGCCTCCATTAGTCACATCTCACAACATGAAGGAGGATGCATCAAACATATTCTACATCCAAAGGACTGCAGGGGAAGGAGGGTCCAAGAAATCTTGTGCCAGCATCCCAAAATGCTAGGTCAGGACTATGACATTTAATCCAGTGAGGTCAGTGGATGTCTGATATCCTGGATTTTGTACATGGTTTCAAAACTGACTGTACAAATTATTTCACAAAAGGGACTATTTATTAGTGACTATAAAAAAGACAAGGTCAGGGCTAGAATGTCAGGTTCATGATCAAAGGATTGCCGTGAAATGTGTGACCCTTACAAGATGGTCATAAGGCTAAGTGAGGATGTCACAGAATAAATTATCTTAGCTTCATGATGATACATTTAATGTATGAACAAAATACACCAAGGGCTTTCAGTAATATAAGCAAGTGAAAAAAGCCTTAATGCACATTTTTCTATGACTATGACCTTGAATCCAAGGTGAAGGGGTCAAGGACACATCCTGAAGAATAAACTGTCAGCTTTATAACATTCATCCTGAGCATCAAAGAAGCCCATCAAGTCATCAGTTAATACAAGCAACTTTAATTAAACCTAAAACCCATTTTCTATGACTGGCCTTGACCCCAAGGTCATTATGGTGAGTGAGAATGTCTTAAAATGAACATAGTTTTAAAATGATTAATGCCAATATGAGAAGAAGCTATCAAGGTGTGTAGGAAATATTAGACAATTAAAAAAACCTTAACCATAATCATGGATGATGAGAACAATGACATGACTGCTGCAGTCATAGCCGTTTGAAATGACACTAATATGTATCACTCATCACCAACATGAGTTGAAGGAAAATAGGTGGAAGTCCAAATGCTAGCCATTTTATATTCCAATGTATTTCTGGGCTACTTGATGTAAGTTGCCTGGGCTACAATTTTCTTATGAAATTTGATGGATCCTGTAAATTCGTAAATTTTCAACTAGCATTTCAAGATATATTCTATACTTAACAATGAAATGGCATCACAATATATTCTAAACAATGCATTTAATTGTTAGCATCAAAGATCATCAGAAACACCAATTCCACTTACTAAAAACATTAAACACTGCAGGATTAGTGCATTTCCTACATATAGACACCTAACTGATACTAAATGCCTCCTGTATGATTAAACATCACCTAGAAAAAACCAAATTTCTCAGACCAAAGGTTTCAATTATTAAGAATGACAGAAAAAGGGAGGCTAATGATATAAAAAAAACCCACTGGGGTTCTAAGCTGATAATACTGACAAAAACATTAATATTTCACTCCTCTGCTACAGTTTCAGCAATATAAACATCTATTGTAATGAAACAGAGAAAACTTTACTTGTTGCTGTCTCTTTCCTGCAGTGGAAACATCCAATCCCCAAGATGGAATTTTGAATTTTTGAACTTTTCACAAACAAACACATGTAGACAGCATTTAATATTTCCACATCAAGTCCTTCATATAATGTTCCTATGTCAACTTTCCTGTATATTTAAAGTATCTGTGATCCTGCTGCTCAGGCTGGTTTTCTGACGACAAAAAATAAACTGCTGTACTCATAGTTTAACATAGATTTGGGATTCTGTGTGTATGTCGTTTTTATTTTGGTTTCTTCTTTCTGCAAAGAAAAGAAAACACAAAACATTAGTAACAGCAGATATAAGGATCTGAACAGAGAAGTATTTAGAAGCAAAATATGAAATACTGCTTGAACTTATGGATCAACTAAATCTTGCCTATTCCAAACTGCAATAAGGTTTCCTTACTTAGGATACATTTTTATGTAATTATATAGTGAGTTGATTTTGTAATAATGATTAGATTTATGTATGTAAAATACACATGCCCCGAAGCCCCAAGTGACCGAGTGGTCTGAAGTGCTCTCCGTTACGGATCACTGCCATTCTCACCTCTGTCTGCATGGGTTCGAGTCTTGGATTCGGCCAATGTGGATATGTGAGAAAGCTTGCCAGCAGCTTCTTGTGGGTTGGTGGTTCTTTCCAGGGTTTTCCCGGGTTCTTCCTCCAGCATTAATACTGGCCGCCATGTATAGCCTATCACGTGCTGAAAAATGGCATTAAACCCCACAACAACAACAACAACACATGCCCTCTCATCAGACCAAAACTTCTAAGTCTCCGTAAGTTAAAACATTCAATTTTTAAATTTGCCAAATCGTTAGACAAATTAGTCACTGACATTTGTTTATATCAGTTGGTTTTTGTCTAACTGTACAACATAAGTTTTCATCATAAAAGTTGATAAAATGTGTAACAAGTGAAAAAAAGCTGTCATGGCTTGAATATTTAATCATTCATCGACACATGAATGCAAGTAAGCCAACAAATTTTCAATGTATGTCTTAAATGGTTTTTGCTAAATTGTACTGTAAAGGTACAAAAAGGTGAACAAAAAAGCAACAGTTTTGTGACCTTTTTCTAACAACCTTGACCTCTGAGCTAGAGATTTCTCAATAGTATGCTAGGATGTTAACCTGTGAAAAGTTTCATCCAAATATTTGCAGGGATTAAAACCTGAAAGCCTGGTTAATGAAACAGCCTACTGGATACACTGAACTCCAATGATTACACTGTCAGTTGCTGTGACCTTGAGGCAGGGTGAGTGGCTGTGGTATGTGACACAATTTATAAATGGTTAAAGTTGCACTAAAATATCTTCAGTGATTCAAAAGTTATACTCTGGACAAAGATACAAATTAAACCATTTCATCTTGCTTTGACCTTGAGGTAGAGAGGTTGTTTGTATGGTATATGACACACTGTGTATACCCAAATATACTTCACATATAACTCAAAAATGTCATTAATATATCTTCAGTGGTTCAAACGTTATTCTCAAGTCCATGACACAATTTGCAGAATTACATTTTCCCTTGATGTGACCATGGCATTGAGGCAGAGGACCAGGCTATGATATGTGACACACTATCAATACATAATGCAGTGGGTTACAGTTTTGTTAAAATGTCCTCAGGGGTTAAATGGATATACTCTGGACAAGGATACAAGTCACATAATTACAATTACATATGCCATAACCTTGAGGCAGGGCTATCATGTGCAACACACCATCAAATCATGATATAATATTTGGGCAAAATTTCATGAAAATTTTGACAACTTTTACAAACTTGTCAGGTGTTAAAATTGATGGACCGGTAAATTAGGGTGTATAAAATGTGTACAAATCTGAAAACTTGCTGTAATGACCTGAAATTCCAACTAGATCATTTATATAAAAATATAAATATGTCTACCAAAGTTCCTTTGTCTACATCAAGCAGTTTATGTGTAATCATGTTAACAAAGTTTTTATACATAAATAGTCCAAGTCCCAATTGTTTACAAATATGTCAAAAATTGAAAAAAAAATTACTTTAATTGCTTGAAAACTAATTTATTAAGTGCAATATATTTCTTCAATAATACTTACCTGCCCATACTACATAGGAATTAAGACTTTGCAAATCCAGCCCTCCCAAGTTAATCTGTAGCAATTACAGTACTAAAATTTCATGTGCCAACCTAACGGGGGTCAGACAAGAGTAATCTCCCCTTACAAGGTGAGGTGATATAATCCATCCAACTTCGGCAAACTACTTAAGTGGATAAGCAAGTTCTACCAGGATTTGAAATGTAACTGGGGGATGTTACTAATTAATTTATTACTGTATTCTCTTTGATAAAAGCATCATCTAAACAGGAGCATTAAGGTACCAAATCGCACAAAGAAGGGCTGAAATCACTCTTTCATATCAGGGCACATTTTATTTTGATCATGAGGTGCAAGAAGAAATATACAATGGAATAAATAAATATATATCTCTCCCCCTCTCTCTCTCTCTTCAAGACTATGGAAAAAGCATTTTAGCATCAGTGATGTGTTACATGTCTAGGCTCGTACAAAAGTAACAAGAAAAGAGTGAAGACAACAAGCTTTGTAAAATTTAACAAATAATTTATTTCCCTAGAAAAAGAAGGTAAAAATGAGAAAAAGGACTTACGGTTTACAAATCATATCCACAATTAATCCAAGACTAAAAAAAATAGAAGTCCTATTATTAAATAGTCATAAATTAATCTGAGTTCGAGTCCCAATGAAATTCAAAATGGAAGGTGATGACGTCTGTTGTAACCTTCAAAGTGTTGTTGTGTCAACAGTTCCTTGTTGAATCACAGAAAATAATATTCCAGTTTGGAATTCTGAATAAATTTTGATAAATGTCTTTGTCCAAGAATTCTGTATGAGCACTAGAAGTTTCCAGGGAAAGAAACACAAATTCCATAAAATAAAAATTCAACTCAAACTGGTCACAACAAAACACCTTTAAGTGTCAAAGGTATAAAGCCCAACTTGCTATTTCTTATGAAGAAAACCATTATACACTAAGTTAAAACGCAAAACAGATTCCTGTATTAGGGTCATGTGGTTATTTTCTAGAACAACGTAGAAACTTTTTATATGCCTAACATCAAATATTCAGTATACCCTTAACTGAAATCAATGGTTCTTACTCTGGGAAAATTTTTTTCAAGAAAGTTGTTTACCAAAAACCTAACTAGTTCTGAATCAAGGTCAGCAACTAGATACAGTGTGACTCCACTATAACACGGTAGTTGGGAGCCATAGAACCCGACCATTTTATAGACCGAACCGTGTTATAAGCAACCAGGTCAGCTGAAGAAAATGATGCATGTACCCGAAAAAATGTGCAGGGGGGGGGGGTTAGGTAATGATGCGGGCGCAAAATACGTGCATCATTGGCACAGTTATCATCTTAAATTGATGCATATTAAATGAGAAATACACCTATAGTGAAAACAGAGAAGGCATATATAAGATTTTACTTTATTCAGTGAACCACGCATTGGTACATATACGTGTATACTGTTTATATATACATGTCTAATGTATAGCAATGAATAAAGTATCAACACCATGTATTCACCCTCGAACCACGTCACATACATTGAATCCAGAATATAAGTAATTCCATCGAAAATATGCAAACACAGATTTAAAATATGCAATAATTTTGTTACAGGTCATATAGGTCTGTATTCAGTGGAAAAAAATAGCACAATCACGTAACGAATGATGAAGCACGTTTACTTTTCAGTATGTCCAAAGTCGGTAAAAGTTTGCGTCTTAAGCGCCATTGGTAGAGTTGTTAAGCATAAACTTTTTTCCTGTAAAAAGGAAACTTTCACAGCACAGTAAAAGTGTTCCAGTCACATTGGAAAATGAAACAATCCATCAGATTTCATTGCTTTATTTAAGTTTGGTACTGACTTCCTTTGAAGAAAAGTTCTTTGTTTTTATTGAAGAATGTAGTCAGCTTTCTTTGATGAAGGGTACATGCGTTATTGAAGTCGTCGCTAAAGAACAGCTTTGGAGAATCAAACAAATGCTCGTTTCTTATTGTGGCGGCAACATCTAAAAATTGTATTGCATGATTGGGACTGATTTTTACCCATTTGCTTAGTACGTTTTCATTACAATCGGTGCTTCAAAGGTAATGTTTTCTTTGAAATTTCAGCTACTATTTTATCTGGGTACATTTGTTTTAAATGAATTGGCCATGTATGGTCAATTGTAGTTACTGTTCCTCCATGCCTGTTGAATAGACAAGTGAGAGCTTGCTTTTTTTTTCTTTTTTAAACATTTGTGGTAATGGAGTGATGCTGCCTTCTATGCATGCGTCAGAAATTTAAAGAAAGGGTAAATCGACGCAGGTGTTCTGGTCTGATGACAGGGATTACTACAGAAAATGCGAATGTTCTGAAGGATTTAATTCTGAACGAAAAGAAGAGGAGTTTTACTTACCATCCACAAACAAATGTCAATCTATGTAAATATATTAGTTACTAGCGAGCGGCCGAAAATCCGACAAAAGATAGATTATGAGATAATGCCTCGTCCAGTTCATCTCCGCTACCAGAAATGTAAAGTTGAAAAAAGCGGATATCTCAAAACATACTATACTCATGCTAGATGTCAACATAAGCGGATTATGATATAACAATGCATTGTTAAGATGGTTTGTCAATATGGACAAAGAATTTATTTATGTAACAATAGATAAATTTCAGTGCATTTTATATCAACTCTGCGGCTTCATTTCATGGGGCTTCTGAATTTCTCCACTCCAAACCGATGGTTGTATATACAAGTTTAAACAGCCAACAATGTTGCCAATAAAACAAATCACCAGATGGTGTATTTTGCCGCCAATAAGGAAAAAAAAATTTGCAATTTGCGACATTGGCGAAGCCCAGCGCGATTCCTGAATAAATTTTTTACATGTTATTTTTCGTACTTTTAAGAAGAAAACATTATTTTTTCGTGTATGAGAAAAATGCACATAAAATTTCAGGAGCCATGCCACGATTGTCTTGTATTATTCATACGCGATCTCTTCCCTTAAATGATAATAAACTTTTTTTGTTTTTTTCATACTTTTAAGAAAGAAACTGGTTTTTCGTGTACGAGAAAAATACATGTATATGAAATTTCGGGAGCCACACCACGACCATGTTATATCCGAATTTGTGTTATAACGGAGCGTGCTATAGCGGGGTCACACTGTACAATGTTTCCACTACTTGTTGTTTATCAGGTTAAAGAGAACTGAACTGAATTTCTAAAAACAAAAGAATATCAAATCCAGTAGACAAAGTTATACAGTGTATCTACTACTGGTTGTTTATCAGTAAAATAAAAAAATCAGGTCAAATAGAACTGAACTGAATTTCTAACAAAAAAAACAAAATGTCAAATCCTGTAGACAAAGTTACATTACAATAACATGTAATGGAATAAAAAAAATTTAAAACTAACAAACAATTAAATTACATATACATAACAGATGCAATTTCCCGTATTTCCAGTAATTTCAAATAGCATACAGAGATACCATTAATATACATGAAACCAGAAGTTACTCTATTTTCTTTCCACATAGCATCGCAAATTTTATCCTATCTGTAGCTCAGTAAATTTTGAGGTCAGAGTTTTTAAATATAGCTAAAAGTCTTCATGTGAAATGAATTAGATACTTTTAGCTAAATCCAATCCATACATAAGTATCTCCTTCAAATACTTTCCCCAATTAAATTAACATTAGGGAATATAAGCCTGCTACCTCATGAATCCCACCATACTAAACGATGAAAATCATCTTTTCCTGTCTATCTCTTATAGACAAAAGGTAATAACTCTTGCCCATTAACTTCCCTTGCCACCACCAGGTGTCGCTAGTTTTTAAACTGCACAATATGCAAACAAGGATGCATGCATTTCGGGGTGTTTGGGAAAGTTTTTAAGTAATGTGATTTGGTAAGTATTCTCAGAGAGATACAATTTAGTTAAAAATTTGCTTTCTCCTTCAAATATGTTCCCCATTCATATTAATGTTAGGAAAATAGGCAATAGGAGGAGGGAATGCTAAGCATCTGACCTCTCTCTCAAGTATCCATCTAGGGAATGACTGCCGGATTCCCCATGCTAACGATAACCCTATGCTCCTAATTACATGAGTAACACAGCCTAGGGTCACTTGATCTGTGACAAAAACATATCGTTAAGAAGATAATTACTGAAATCTTCTTACTATAAAGTTTCAATGGCATATCTAATGAAGATGAAAGATTGTGTTGTTTTAACTGGGTCTGGTGTAACTGGGTCTGGTGGTCATCTGGGTTGCCACCTCCAGAAGTATCAGATTCAAGGTTTGCCTCTGGGAAGTTAAATCTCTGAGACACAAGCTCATGAAGGTTGACTCTGCATACCAGCCAACAACTTCTACTATTTCTGGGATCCATACATTGCATTCAAACTCAAGGCTCACAAAGATCACTCTAATCTCATGAGTGGTAATCTTCATGAGGCATCTTGGATCTGGTGAGACCTCTGAGTATGCTGAGCATATAAACCATTTCAGCCATGAAGCAAAGGCTTGAGAGGTGATATCCAGTTTCCCAGTTTTCACCAGAAGAAAGAGGTGCTTGCAGGTGCCACAACTTGTCTCTTTGCATTTTAGGTAGTACATGAGTGCACGAACAGAATCTTGCATGGCCCTGAAATATGCTAGTTTCCTCAGAAGTCTCATAAGCCTTCTGAGTGGAGGGTCTTCTTGCTCTTGAGTTTCTCTCCACAATTTAATGTTTAAATTGTTTGTATTGCAAGGCTGTCTGGACAAGAGCTAAGAAGACATTCCAGGGAGGGGTGGAACATCTGTGACTGTTGTTGCTTGATAAGATTTGGGTTGGCAGGAATCTTCCTGGGCGAAACATTCTGGTAGCCTAGTGGCTAGAGCATCTGCCTAGGTTACAGGAGGTCAGGGGTTCCAACCATGGCCAAGTCATACCAAAGACATAAAAATGGTACCAGCAGCTGCCTCGCTTGGCGCTCAGCATTTAGAGGTTCATGTTAGGACTAGTTGGCCTGGTGTCAGGATAATGCAACTGGGTGGGACATCAAACTACATGTCTGCGGAATGATGTCCCAGTGCTAGACATCACTATAAACTGTCACACTGCAGACATCATAGTGATATCATTGCAAAGCTGTTAAAGCTAAGTTAAAAACCCAAAACACAAACACACACTTCCAAGGCAGATCTATCAAAAATAGAGTAGATCAGTAACCCAGAATTTGTCCCATTTGAGAGGGGCTATCAGAATCATCTTGCATTTTTGACTCCATAACTTCTGGATTACTTTTAGTACTAAAACCATGGAAGGGTAGGCAAATGCCCACAACTCCATCCATATGATTGACAGAGTGTCCATGGCCCAAGCTTCTGGGTCTGGAACTGGAGAGACAACGGTGAGCAACTTGTGATTTCACCCTGTCACAAAGAGATCAACTATCAGACACCCCCCTAAAGAGTGCAGATCCCAATAAAGACCAATTAAGACCATTCTATGTAAACGACTTGACCTTTCGTAAACAGAGTATTAGTCAAGACAATGAGTCTGCCGGGAACATGTCTGATTTATACATTGCTATGGAGGTTGTCACACCAAAATAGAATCTGCCAAATCAGAACAAACAAGTCGGGTGATTTGGTGCCCCTCACCACCACACAGTTGTCAGACATAAATTAGGACCATTTTGCCTAAGAGTCAATCATTCCAGAAGAGAAAGGTGCTAATGACAGCCTTCATTTCTAAAACGGTTCTGTGGAGATGTCACTAAGATCACCCCAGATCCTAGTTGGCAAGACCATTTTACAAAAAAAGGCTGATTTGCTAGAATGGCTGGACAGCCAGTGATGGTTGGATGGCCAGTGACGTCGAGGCTGTATTATGAAATGGATCCAATAGGTCCAGTACAAACCCCATACGTACTAACTTAGAGGCAGATGGCCATGTTCGGACATGCATGGAAACTTATGCCCACTGGGCAGCCTAAAATTGTGGGGACAACCCCCCCAAATCCAATAAGTCGGAAAAAGGTGTGGAAGCAAGCAAGGGAAAAAAAGGTAATAAGATAATATCTGGCCTGATGTCAATAACTGCGTTGTCATTTACTGGACCAGATAACACATCTGTTCTAAGGTGGATGGCTGTACCATCTCAAAATTATTCTCCTCCACTGCTGTTTATGTTACTGTGGCTGACAGTTGGAGGGTACCAGCATGCCCCACCAGGCTCGCAATGAAGGTTGACTTTGGATGCATACTGAGGGTACCAACGTTATCTTTCCTTGGCTTATTTTATTTTTCCTTCCCTTTTGATGCCTTCTGGACTACTGTAGCCCAGACTTCCTCTGTCCATTTATTATACATGCTGCATGGCAAAGACAATGTACACTTAGTACATACGATACAAGAGTCATGGTTGTCTTCCTTTGCTTTGAACTATTTGCATTTCATGCATTTAGTGGACATTTCTACTGAAATGACACAAGAATAGAAAACAAAGCATAAATGAGCTATTCAGCATGTTACTAACTCGCTAATAATGTGGTCTTAAATAGACGAAGTCCAAATTGTGACAAAGTCACGCAAATTTGGAAAATATTATAAAAATCATGTATACAACCTACAGAAGAATTATTATTGAACACAATTATTCCAAATTTAACACTGGTTAGTCCAATTTTGACACTAAGATGGCTTGGAAAATTACAACATGAGTTCAATGATACCATACTGTAACGTGGTCTTAAACAGACAAAATCCGCTGACAGTCACTCAAATTTGGAAAAACATGTAAAAAAACATGTATACAACCAGCAGAAAAATTATTATCCAACACAATAAATCCAAATTTAAAGCTAGATGGTCCAATTTTAACACTAAGATAGCTTGGATTGTTTGAGGTATAATGTACATGTTATCAATACAACAGCAAAGCTTAAAAACTAGCGACACATGGTGGTGGCAAGGGAAGGTAATGGGCATCTATATGTGATTGACAAGAAAAGATGACATTCGTCTTTTAGTAAGGCTGGATTTGTGAGGTAGCAGACTTATTTCCCCTAATGTTAACATGATTTGGGAAAATGTTTTTAGGAGAAACACATATGGATGGGATTTAACAATAATCCTCTAAGGGAGACTACTAGTGTCTGATTCACCTAAGTGGTCAGGAAAATTGCCTTTTTTTGTGCTAAAATTCAGCTTATGAGGGACGGATTTGCACGATAGTGATCATACTTGTAACATATTATGACTAGGTAATGTACCTGAAGAAGAAATCTAATTTGGTCATCAAACATCAAGATACAAATGGGTACCTATTCATTATACTAAATGGGTACTTACTCAATATACGAAATGGGTACCTATTCATTATACTAAATGGTACCTACTCATTACACCAAATGGGTACCTATTCATTATACCAAATGGGTACCTACTCATTACACTAAATGGGTACCTGTTCATTATGCAAAATGGGTATCTATTCATTATACTAAATTGGTACATATTCATTATACCAAATGGGTATCTACTCATTATACCAAATTGGTATTTATTCATTATACTAAATGGGTACACTAAATGGGTACCTATTCATTATACTAAATGGCTACACTAAATGGGTACCTAGTCATTACACTAAATGGGGACCTACTCAATATACAAAATGGGTACCTATTCATTATACCAAATGGGTATCTATTCATTATACTAAATGGGTACATATTCATTATACCAAACAGGTACCTACTCATTATACTAAATGGGTATCTATTCATTATGCTAAATGGGTATGTATTCATTATACTAAATGGGTACATGTTCATTATACTAAATGGGTAACTATTCATTATACTAAATGGGTAACTACTCATCATACTAAATGGGTATCCATTATACTGAATGGGTACCTATTCATTATACTACATGGTAGCTGCCTTCTTACACAAAGCAGCTTTATAGTGCTTCATTATGTTCAATCCAAGCATGTAAATGGTGCATTACAAAATTATAAACTTGCCGATTAATAATATCAATAAATTGAGATTAACCATGTCCAAGACAAATAATCTGACAAGTTTGTAACTCTGTATTGAAGATGTGCAAGTCTGTATTTGAATTTAAGATATAAAGCAGTCATTTCTACCACCACCCAGTCCACGGGCCGCATGTGGCCCAGTCCTTCACACTGCGTGGCCTATGGCCATGTAGGCACTCCTTTTGAAAATATGCATTTAAATACTCATTCCATTTTTCTGTATTGCTTTCTGATAACACTTTATGTATCTACCACAATATATGTCTTTGAGTATCTTACTTAACAATATTACTATAACCATATAATAAAATGTTATTAGTGTCGTGTAATAATTGTGTTGGATTTTTTTAAATTATGAAACTATTCTTGCTTATGTAGCCAGCGACCTTACGCATTTTATGTTTTGGCCTCCTGTTATAAAGCAGTGTCCCATTATCAGTCACAGACTGGAAGGAGGAAGAAAAAAAACATCAATGTCTTTTAAGTTAGTATTACAGTAAATTATATATATATTACTGTCTCTTGAGAAGTAGAGATGAAAGGGGTGGGGGGATTTTGTCTGAATGACGGAAAAATTACACTATAACATTCACCTCATAGACAAAGCCTGTCTGTTTGATGATGTTCTTCACATCTTCGTAGCTCAGTTCTATGGACATTTCATTGGGAATATCTGCATAATGATACAATAGTGGCCCTGCAAAATATGACAACAATAAATTAAAGCCTCTGAACAAATTTATCGGAAAAGGAAGTTACTTCTTAGAAAAGATCCTGATAACTTGCAAATATTTTGTAACACTTCTCTTTTAATATTTCCACATGCTATTTGAAAATATAGCACACAACTTAAAATGTATGTCATAGATCAGGAAGTGTAAAGTGTATCCTAGCAACCAATTTTACAGATATGCATAATCATCTTTTCATTGCAAGAGAATAATTCTGTCAAGGACCAATCCAGTGGTCTAAATGGTACAGCATCCACCTTGGATGCAGGCAGTCAAGGGTTCGAACCCTAGCTGAGTCATATAAAAGACATATAAAAATGGTAGTCTAGCAGCTGCCTCCTTTGGCACTCATCATTAAGAGGTCAGTGTTAAAACTGGTCAGCCTGGTGTCAGGATAATTTGACTGGGTGGAATATCATGGTGCATGTCTGCGCCATCATGCCCCAGTGCAAGACATCACTATGAATAGCCACAATGCAGACATCGTAGCTATATGACTAAAAGTGTTAAAGCTATGTTAAAAATTAAAAAATCACAAATCACTGTCAGGACATAAATTTATGTTGTAAATGTACTTTAAATATATTTGATAAGCGAAAAAATTTTCAAGTTTGAAAAAAAAAAGATCAAATTTATTTCTACTGTTCAAACCTGATTTACTAAACCAATGTAAACATGCCATCTAAGAAACACTGGAGAATATCAATAGACAGTATCAAATGTGTATATACTGGATAGTATCAAATGTGTATTTATTGGAGAGTATCAGATGTGTGTACAATGTGTTCAAAAGTCTTCCATTTGGTAGAGAGTATTAAATAAAAAAAAACAATTTACAATAGTGACTTTCCATTAACTCTAAAAAAAATATAGTTCATAACAACAACCAAAAAAAAAAATGCAGGGCACTTCATTTTAAACTGGTGCAAAACTTGTCCTACAAAGTTTGGTTTTTGTGTCTGAAATTGCTACTCTTAGAAGAAAATGAAAACATTTTATGGGAAAATTGCACAGGATATAGAAATCTTGTTTAACAATCATGCTTACTGAATTCTGAAAGAAGCAATGCTCTGTGAATGCATACTATAAAATTGTATTTATTTTATATCATCATTAAATAACTCTTGATGAAGGCTACATTATCCATGACTGATATGAAACCCTGTATCAGATGTATTGTGCATCCATTGTACAATCGTGTATTATCCTGAGACTGATCTGAAACCCTGTACCAGAATCATTCTAAGCCCATCATTGTACAACCAACTGTGCTTTATCCTGAGACTGATCTGCCACCCTGTACCAGAATCATTCTACGCCCATCATTATACAACCCACCGTACTTCACCCCAAGACCGATCTGAAACCTTGTAAAAGAATCATTCTACACCGATCATTATTAAAACTTGTATCAGTTGTATGGAATGCCCATGAATATGCAACCCATGAATATACAACTTATGATGCTTTAACCTGAGACTGACCTGAACAATTGTACTAGATGTATTATATATCCATCATTATACAACCCCAAGATGCCTTACACTGAGACTGACCTGAAAACCTGTACCTGATGTATTATATATCGATTATTACACAACCCATGTTTTACCCTGAGACTGACCTCTATCAAATGCATATTTGATACCAACAGCCAAGGATAACATCACCTGATTGCATGAAGAGACCACTACATTTACCTTAATAAAAATATATATAACGTAAGTAGATGGATGGAATCAAAGTAAAAAAGACCACCACCACCAAAACTGTTCTTTTCATTGTGAAATGACTGATTAGGGTATATAACAAACACATCATCAGTACTGTAACATGATTTGGGTGCTAACACTGTATCTCACTGTAGAGCAGAATGATACTGGATCATGCTCAACCCTTTGGCTGGCGCGAGATCCTATGCGCCCAAGATGACCTTCTGCTACTAACCTCAATGCAATACCTACATCAAACTACTACACTGATAATCTATATATATTACATGTTCAATTTTTGTAATTTCAGGAAATGCGACATATATGCCACATCACACACTTCTGAGTACATGATCAACTAAGTCTAATGAATCTTGCATCACAGCCTATACCCTGAATGTATTTTGACAAATTCAGTTTCCTTACTAAATTCGTTAAAACTGTTACCTACAGTAAGCAATTATTGACACTTCAAATGTATACAAACCTAAATTAACCCAAACACTGCCTGGCTTGAGTATTGTCAAGATTGTCTCAAATGTATACAAACCTAAATTAACCCAAATACCGCCTGGCTTGAGTATTGTCCAGATTGTCTCAATGTACTGTATAATATTGTGTGCTGTATCAATGAAAAACACTGTAGATATACAGTCCCAGGATTCTGGAAAGAAAGTAGGACTCACATTACCATGACTATTCCACCATACACACCACTCCCTCAATCACTCGCACACAACGGGGTCCAAAAATATCGACTGCATTATAAGCAAGGGCGCGAGTTATCGAGGGACCTATAGGGATCGACGTAGAGGCAAAAGGGGGGTGGGGTGGGTTGGCATGTTACAGTGTTGAATACTCAATTAATAATCGTGCTAAGATTAACTGTGAATAAATATCTCTTCATAGCGGTGTACTTTTTTTACTTTTTTCCTCACAGAATAACATTAACTTCAGGATAACTTACAGTATATTGAGGAGATCATCAAAACATTATTTCACATGGTTTCCGTTTTGCTTAACATGTGTACAACTTAACACATTGTGTACTAATGTCACTAATTTTTGTGTTGAATTGGATACATTCTAGTTTTATTGTTTGATCCAAAGTAGACTTTTTTTTATACAAAAGATCGACACTCATTTTGAGAAAAACAATGTCGATCGAACGATAGGTAGATTTGATTGCGGTAGAAGTAAAATGAAGAAAAAAAAAATTCACAAGGGTTAACCATTACCAACATGAATTTAATGGGTCAACAAATTTAAAACAACGTAAATTAGAACATGATAATACTTGCAGTTTGTGACATGTTTGACAAATATCACTTCATATTTTGAAAAAATCTGTTAATTTTTTTTGTGTTACTCTTTGATTTCTCTGCCGCCTCTGTGTATTGTTCACGGATGATTATCTCTCTGAGCTGGTATGGATAATTACATGCGGCTTCCTGATTCGCTGAGCGTATCTCTCCCGACAATAAATTTTGTTTAATTCCATGTATGCGCTGGAATCTCCAAAGCCATCCATGGCTTGCCCTAAAATGAGATTCATTCTCCATACTTTTTGCCATTTTTTCTGCTTGGGCCTTGAGAATTGTTCCAGAGATGGGAGCACCTTGTTGACGTTGCTGTGTGAACCATACATCATCTAATTAGGTATCGTTTGCAGACCGTGCTCGTTTTCGTTTGATCCCATCATCTGAATCAACATCATGTAAGTAATCCCGAAGTTTCTGCTCATCCTTAAGCCAACCTCTAAATGCTGACTCAGCAATTTTTAGTTCATTGCAAACGTTGGATCTCGCTTCACCATTATGAACCATATCTATGATGCACAGCTTTTCAGTCACTGAGTACACCTTTTGCTTACTTCCTTTGCTCTCCATTGTCACATATACAAATGATTAGGATACATTACTGATAATATATACTTTAATGATGTTAAGTACATAAAAATGTGAAACCATTTTTGATTGGTCAAATAAAATGAATTTTGAGAATGGTAATGACCACAAGAACTTACGCTCCTATTGGCATGCCTTTGAATTTTTTTTATTGTACTTCCCTTGCTTGATTTGATACAAAAGACATATTCAAAGTGATAAAACAACACAGGTCTCTTTTAATTGATTTTTTTTTTAATGCAACAAACACTTCTCCAAGTTGTTGATCAAAACAAAGCCGGCATGTAATTAGGTTCTCACAGAAATACTCACGGGTTTCGATGTGATGGTCGATTGACTCTTTGCATGTTTTCATAGAAGAGAATATGTTGCGATTATAGTGTTTACACTGAAGCGAAATTAAAGGATTAGAACATGAATTTCACATAGCAATACATTTAATTGGTGTTTATTTCATTCTCTGTTGCCACCTGTTAGCATTTACCAGAATTTTCGTTGATCGCTGTTTCACCAGACTGTTTATTTACAGTGTATTGACAACTATTTCTCTCAAAAAAACTAACATAATATGTGATATCTTATTAGAACTTGCAAATTTCACAATATGGATTCTATCTTTACCGGCAATAATCACCATTTTTTATGATAAAACGAGCTATGTATCAAGGTTCAATTTACCAATTTACCAACTTTTATTGTGATTTTTTTCACGTTCAGCACATTATAAAATATATTTTCTTTGGAAAAAAATCGGGAGCCATGCCGGACACCGCGTTATAAGCGGGTTCGCGAGTTATCTGGGTGTGAGTTATCGAGGGAGTGGTGTATACTCAATTAAAAGTCAATTTCAATTGCACACAACATAGGCCCTGATTTGCCATCAGATAATGTGCTGGCAGATCAGGGTCATTCCTAATAAAAAACTGCACAGACCCAGATTTGCCAACACATGATGAAACTGCAAATCTGGGTTGTGCTATTTGCAGTTGGACTCATAAGCGAGTATATACAGCATTTCTGATATTCTATCTTGAACAAAACTTTTTACAACCATTTATAAGACACTCTCATTCAAAAGTTCTTAAATGCAACAAAAGTGTTTATTTCAGCCCTTATTTGAGTGTAATTTTCGTATGTGTTTCTGTCTTTTCCGACAAAAATATATTCATCATAAATTAATTGGAGAAATCAAATGCAGTTTTTTCAAAATCAAGTTGCAGTGTATTTTAGTGATACAATGATGCAGTAGTACATAACAAACATTGATAAGTACCTTCAATACAAGAACTGTCACCCCATGCATGACACAACTGAATGACATACATGTAATTTCATAAATTTATTGACACTTGAAATTTTACAAAACTGTAAGATTTACCGACTGTTCTCACTTTTCTTTCATTCCTGATCTTTTTTCAAACTATCTATGCAAGTTTAATAATAAAGTAAGCTTAATATTTATTCAAATATTAAAATAGTGATAATTCTAAAGTTGTACTGAAATGAGATGACCAAGTAAACATCATCATATGCTACTAATTTGGAAATAAGCCAAGGATATGTATTAGGATACATAATGATATGCATCAGGGTACATAAGGATATGCATCAAAATAAACAAAGATGCTCATCAGGATACATAAGGATTTTCATCAGGGTACATAATGATATGCATCTGGGTACATAAGGATATGCATCAGGGTACATAAGGATATGCATCAAAATAATTAAGAATGTTCATCAGGATACATAAGGATATTTATCTGGATGCATAAGGATATGTATCAAGGTATATAAAGATATGCATCAGGGTACATAAGGATATGTATTAGGGTGTACAAAAATATGCATCAGGGTATATAAGGATATTATTGTTTTTGTTGTTGTTGTTGTGGGGCTTAACGCCATTTTTCAGCACACGATATACATGGCGGCCAGTATTAATGGTGGAGGAAGAAACCTGGAAATCCGCGGAAAGAACCACCGACCCACGAGAAGCTACTGGCAAGCTTTCTCACATATCCACATTCGCCGAATCTTGGACTCGAACCAACGCAGACAGAGGTGAGATGGCAGTGACCCATAACGGACAGCGCTTTAGACCACTCAGCCACTCGGGGCCCCTATAAGGATATTATCAATGTATATACAATTATATATCTGGGTATATAAAAATATGTATCAGTATACATAGGGATACATATCAAGGTATATACAGTTATGTGTCAGGGTATATAAGAATATGTATCAGGGTGTATAAAGATATGTGTCAGGGTACATAAGGATATGTATCAGGGTACATAAGGATATGCATCAAAATAAACAAGGATGTTCATCTGGATATATAAAGATATTCATCTGGATGCATAAGGATATGAATCTAGGTATATAGATATGTATCAGGATATATAAGGATATTTATCAGGGTGTATAAAGATATGTATCAGTATATAAGGATATGCATCGGAGTATATAAGGGTAGGTATCAGGATATATAGGGTTATGCATCAAGGTACATAAGGATATGTATCATCATACATAAGGATGTGCATCAGGGCACATAATATGCACAAGGGCACAAAGGATATGTTATCAGGCTACATAAGGATATGTATCAGGGTACATAAGGTTATGTATCAGGGTATATAAGGGCATGCATCAGGATGCATATCATACCAAAATACTTGAAATAAATGTGCATTACACATTTGCAATAACTCCAGCAACTCTTGTTAAAAAGTAGGAATAAAGCAGGGTCACTTTTGGCAAATATTACAGAAAGAAGGAGAAAGAAGGGGTGTTTCTGAAGAAAAATAGCATAAAATGTACATAAAATTCTGAAAAAAAGAGTAAAACCTTTACTTGACTTACAATCATAAGCAGAAGCATGCTCTTACTAACATACTTTCTCTTTAGTCCTGGTTGTCTTCTTAAACACCCAGCTCTTTACCACACAGACTAGATCTGAATTCACTTTGCTAAGGCCATTCATGCAGTGTGTAACTGATTTTTAACATAAGCTTGCAAAAGGCAGGGATAATAGGGCCATATTGGAAATATCAGGGAAAAATAGGAAGTCCCATAATAAAGTAGGGAAATGTAGGAAAAGTAGGAAAAAAACTTAGGCCACTGGAAGGACTGCATTTGTTGATCTGATCCTAGAATGTACTTCTCTATTAAAATAATATATGACTCATTAAGTTCAACAATCAAGGTGTCTTATAGTTGTCTCATTACTAATTAGACCTAATTAGCTGCCTATGTAGTGAACTTGTACAGGTCATTGTCGTTAAGCAATATTTGTTTATCCAACAATTGTGTTTTTTAATGCAAGCACAAATTCTCCTGTCTTGTTCATTGTCTAACACAAGTTCTCTTGTCTTGTTCATTGTCTAACACAAGTTCTCCTGTCTTGTTCATTGTCTAACACAAGTTCTCCTGTCTTGTTCATTGTCTGACACAAGTTCTCCTGTCTTGTTCATTGTCTAACACAAGTTCTCCTGTCTTGTTCATTTTCTGACACAAGTTCTCCTGTCTTGTTCATTTTCTGATACAAGTTCTCCTGTCTTGTTCATTGTTCAGCACAAGTGCCCTTGTCTTGTTCACTGCCTGACACAAGCTTCCATCTTATTATAGTCTGACATGAGCTTCTGTCTTGTTCATTGCCTGACACAAGCTTCCATCTTATTATAGTCTGACATGAGTTTCTGTCTTGCTCATTGCCTGACACAAGCTCCCATCTTGTTTCTACTAGATTTTTTCTTAAGGAAGATTAATAGCATTGGGGAGCAACTACAATTTTAAAAAATCAACGTCAGTTCTTCATAACAACAAGCAGGATTTATAATCAAGTGTTACAATATTTAAAAAAAACTGTCACTGGTATCACATGTATTTGACAGTTATCAAGAAACTGTGACTTCAGAACCAAGATTCATTATCCATTTATGCAGAATTCTTTTTAATTCTTTTTGTGAATATTAAGAAATACACGTAAGTTTCAAATATTTTCAAATAATTTTACTGAATTATCAGGCCTTCTATCCCTAAAAAGACACCAGTAAGGCAGTTACTATTTTTCTGTAATCAAGATGAACATTCAGTAAAGTGTAACAAAATGTACTATGTACTGCTACTGTGTAACAAAATGTGCTATGTACTGCTACTGTTAACTAACAAAACACATGTTTAAAAAGTTCAGAAATGTGATCTGATGCAGTAACTAAAAAGTTCATAAAGCACACTTAGACTTGAAAGACCTCCAGTTCAGGTTCAGAAACTGCAGCTTCCAAACCAAATGGAGGCCAATGGCTTCTTGCTCACAACTTGATGAAATCTTTATCTTTTTCTAATTTCCTGTAGTGGCATCAATCATCTCTCCTGCTGAAAGCAATATTCATATCAACACATGATGTGTAATAAATATAACTGTTGCCTTTCCTGCAATATTTAGCATGTGCAAATATCTTAATATTCCATTTCATACTTCTACACTAAATGTTTCAGCTTTTTCAAAAGGCTAAAAATCACATTAACATTCAATATCATTTTGTCTGTTAGTCAACATTTCTAGATGTTGTTAATATGTAAAAACAAAAGTTTGATCATGCAATCATTTTTTATGAACAACGTGGGCAGATCAAAGCATCCAAGATACTCCTGTAAAGTTAGCACGATTACCAGACCAACCATGCTGAATCTAGAATAAAAATCTGGATCCAGACCAAAACCTAAACAAGCAAATATCCATATTTGACTGTTAACTGATTTTATTTTCATACCATGTGGCTATTATTCCATAAATCCGTAATTTTATTGTGGCTATTATTCCATAAGTCCATAATTTTATTGTGGCTATTATTCCATAAGTCTGTAATTTAACAGTCATTTCAGTAAGATTAGTTATATTGTATCAGCTGGAGGGTCTGAAATATTGGTGAAAGAGCAGAAATTTGGGTTTGTAGTTGGTACAATTTAATCAGTCTTTAGGGCTATCCTTTATGCATGAAATCTGTTAATGTGATCTCTAGACTTTTCAAAAAATAACATCTTTCATATCTGGTGGGTTTTGTGGGTTTTTTTGTATATAAGTTTTATTCATCTCATGTTTGATAAAAGTAAAGGGGTACAGTGACAATTTAATTTCATGGCTTTGGTAAAAATTAAATTTTTGTCCTTACTTAAAATTGTGGAGAGGGAAAAATGCCTTTTGTGATTCTACAAAAGGCTCTTTATTCCTTGTCTATATTCATGGCATCGCCATAGAAACTACACAAATTAATATCCCATAAAAAATAGGGACTTCACAGCACTATCTAAAAACACAGTCAACAACACCTTGTGTCGTGATCAACAAATTGTAGCAAGCAGATATGGATTGCAAAAGAAACCTGAATAAAATCTGTTAAATATGGGGAAAAAACAGCCTGTACACACACACACATACACACACAACTTTTATATTTGTAAATACATATGCATCTGTTGCAAAACTTCACATAATGATAAGAAAATGAAAACAACTGTTTTTTATTCTGATTATGAAAATTCATTATCAAACATGTGGCTGGTTTCATTTATCAATCCATTTTTGAAAAATTTCAGTTACCTTAATTTTGACCATTGTCTTATTATGTCAATTTGTACTACTCACCTGGATCTTTGTACACCTCTAGGAAATCTCCTGCAGCCATGGAAAAGTTTGAGTTCTCTGGAAGTTCTGAGGGATTAATATCTGGAAATGTGACAGCCTCAACTTGGTCTGAATTGGATTCATTATTTGTCCACTGATGAACCCAGGGGTACAATCGGAAGCAGTTCCTATCTTTACATCTGGTACAAGGAAAATTACTTTAGATTTTTAAATTGCACAAATTGACCCAGATCTTCATATTTTGCACATCTACACCAAAATTAGAAATGTGTTCATAGATTTCCCAGTACTGCCTTCCCTAATTTGAACATTTTAACCTAGTTAAATGAATCATGAAATATAGGTCACACTGACAAATCTTTAGTAAAAATGTGATGCGCTTACCACGTGGATTCCATATAAAAGTTTGTATGATCCTGCAGCCAGAAATGCAAAAAAGACCAACCTAAATGGAAAACTCAATCAAGTCAATGAAGCACGAAAAAAAGGTGATACTTAACTAACTTCTGGAGAAGTATACTCGCTAAGAGGCTCTCTCCCCCACCAAAAACTGTATGACCCTGCTTGCATAAGCGCACATGAGTTTTGCCTTAAGTGCAAAAATAAAACAAGGTGACATGTACAAGTATGGACAAACAGATACAAGATGAAAAAGGATAATATTTCTACATCTGTAATGGAGAGATAAATTGGACCCTAAAAACAACAGGTAATTATATTTACTGGTATTATCTTCTACATATGTAATTTGGGCATTAACAGCACCCTAAATAATAGAGGTAATCATATTTATTGGTATACTCTTTTACATTTGTAACAGGACCCTAAATACATGGTTCCCCCACTTTTCTAAAGATAAATTTCCTGGTCATTTCCAGGGGTTTTCTAGGATGAAATTAATTTTTACAAGGTTCACATATGACCATTACTGAATGAAATTAAAATACATTTTAGATAATAAAAGATGCATTTTTAAATCTAAAGATGTTTCTCTTTCAAGACTCTCCAAAACATCTAAGTCAGAAAAGAAGATCATGCACAAAAACCAAAAAATGCATCACACAAAACAAGTTTGACTATATTCCTATCATTTGGCATGTAAAGTCATTTCAATGTGCATAATAAAATTTCTAACTTTACTCTGCTGCCATGCTTTATATTGCTATGTGGAAACAACATAATGAAGATAAATTAGTTTTGTTTCCTTTCAAATCTTTAATTCGAAAGAATTATATATATATATATATATATATATATATATATATATATATATATATATATATATATATATATATATATATATATATTTGTGTGTGTTTGTGTATGTTATACGAATTAAACATTCACTATCACAGTATGAAAAAAAACAAATCAATAAAAGCAAAGTATTATAATCTTATCTTGTTTAACCTGAATTTATCTGTGCCAATAAAATCACAAACAAGATTTTTCAAACAACCTAAACTCATTAAGACGATTTCATTAAAAATTATTCATTTAAAACAACATATACATAAGAGTTGATTTAAATTTTGACAAAAGACCTTCAAAATTATATACTGTATTGTTGCATAAACAAGGCCTGACTTTTCTGTAAAATCAACTTGTCTTCTTGTAATTTGATAAACCAGTACCCAAACATGTATTGATACAGGGGCCAATATCATTTTTTAATATATATAATACAAGTGACGACAATTTCCCATTTCTCCTGCGTTCTATTTAAGATCAATGTTTTAAGCTACATGCCACTGTGTAATAGTTTCACACCAACGTTTAGCTCAGAGATTTGACATTTTGGACAACAAATTTGGCTTACAACGATTAGCAGTCAGTTTTCTAATCTGGGTTTTCTCCAAATATTCCACCCCATTTTTCACATTTGGACCTGGGGTTTGAGCAACTGCATATAGAAAATTCAGAATTTGCCGCCACCATGCAGTAGTGGCATATGGTAGTTGCATACCAGCGGGCCTAGAAAATTTAAACTATGTTATATCGATTCGTACCTGCATGAAATAGATAGGAAAATGATTTATTTTCTCAGAAATGGCAAGCATTATAATCGTTATGTCTTTAATCTGCTGACAGACCAGATGAAACTACAGCATAGATGAAACCTGACCTTGTAGTCGCCATTTGCATTACTAGTCATATAACTTCACAAATCTCAAACAACTACATCAGAAGTCCAATAGTCATGTGATATCAACAACAAACTCCATTTTAATGTTGTTGTGCAAAATTTCAATTATATTAAATGAAAGTCTCATACATTTTGCAAAAACCAGAAAGAACATACAATTCTCAACTTATTTATTTCGAGAACAATGACAAGAAACCAGTCACTGTCGCAGCAATCTGGCCAGTCAGATTCATCAAGCAGAGAGCACATCAATACAGTAGTCATGTGATGCAACAAAACCCCAGTAGTTGTTCACGGAATACATATAGAGAGAGAGAGAGAGAGAGAGAGAGAGAGAGAGAATTTTGTGTTCTTTCGTTTATGTGTTCTTATTACAACTGGTATATAACTTTCATTTAATGTTTTGTTTTTTCTACAACATTTAAAAATGTGGGTTGTGAGATTTGTGTACTCATGTGACTAGCAATGCAAATCCGAGAACCAGGTCAAGTTTCATGAACGCCGTAGTTTTATCTTGTCTTTCAGCAGATTAATGACAAAAAGATTTTAATACTCTCAATTTCTGAGAAAATAAATAATCTTCATATTGATTACATGCAGGTATGACTCGATTTAACAAAGAATTTAACAATGGCCATCTGGTAAGCAGCTAAGCTTGCCGCCACCATGTTGGCCTCTTCTGATGCTAGACTGGTTTTCATACCTTACAAGTAAGGAAAAATACGAATACTTGCGCCATCTGTTGAAGATATCTACTAGACGAATCTAATGCACTGAATGTATGGATTGACTCAACAAATTTTTTTATGGCAAGCATCCAAATGATCCATTCTGGTCAGAACTCAATAAATTTAACTCAGTTCTCAATTACGTAACTGTTGCAGGCATCAAGTAGTGGCGGAAAATTCCCCCGTTTTTCCCAACTTTCATCAATATTTTCAAAATTCAAGGACTTTTCACATGGTCGGGAAATAAATTATCATTTCTCCCGACTTTTTCCCGATTTCCTGGTAGCGTGGGAACCCTATAAATAACAACAGGTAATCATATTTATTGGTAAATTTGTAATGGGGACATAAACAGGACACTAAATAATAGAGGTAATCATATTTATTGGTATTACCTTCTATGTCTATAATGGGGAGATAAACATTACCCTAAATAACAACGGGTAATATTATTTATTGGTATTATCTTCTACATTTGTAATGGGGAGATAAAAAGGACCCTAAATAACAATGTGTAATATTATTTATTGGTATTATCTTCTACATTTGTAATGGGGAGATAAAAAGGACCCTAAATAACAACGGGTAATATTATTTATTGGTATTATCTTCTACATTTGTAATGCGGAGATAAACAGGACCCTAAATAACAACGGGTAATATTATTTATTGGTATTATCTTCTACATTTGTAATGGGGAGATAAACAGGACACTAAATAACAACGGGTAATATTATTTATTGGTATTATCTTCTACATTTGTAATGGGGAGATAAACAGGACACTAAATAACAACGGGTAATATTATTTATTGGTATTATCTTCTACTAAATAACAACGGGTAATATTATTTATTGGTATTATCTTCTACATTTGTAATGGAGAGATAAAAAGGACCCTAAATAACAACGGGTAATATTATTTATTGGTATTATCTTCTACATTTGTAATGGGGAGATAAACAGGACCCTAAATAACAACAGGTAATATTATTTACTGTTATTACCATCTACATTTATAATAGGGAGATAAACACGAGCCTAAATAACAAGGGGTCATCATATGTATTGGTATCATTTTAAGATTCATCCTATTATTACTTATGGTTTCCATGGCAACAGTGTTTGCTTTAAGTCAATTATAAGATGAACACTTATGTTGCATTCATCAATGAATTGTACAATGTTTATGTTGTATTGTAAACCATTTACATAACAGTGATTCAGGGAATCTGCTAAATAACAACCAATCAAGGGACCTGCTACATAACCACCACTCAGGGTATCTGCTAAAAAGGTAATTATGAAAAGGTGATCTTATCATGAAGGTAAAATGTACTGATTTACAAATAAATGGGAACCATTAAGCTTGACCTTTATTTACAAGTAGTCTTATTTGCTCTGGGCTATGATGCATGCATGACTGTTATCATCTGCATCAATTAAAGAAGTATTGTGGACAACAGCTGATACAAAATTCCTGTTCAAATTGGCCATTTCTACAAGTCACTGTGAGTAATTTTCTTCAAAGCATTGTGGGTAGAACTGGTACAATGTTATACTTTTACTGGCTCACCCCTATAAAAATAAAATTCTTTCAAGAACAAAATCTAATACCAGTGATACCCACACTAACTTGCAGAAAATTAACCATAACAGCTTGCAAAATTAGACCAATATACACAGGAATTTCTACTGCTATCTGCCATAAATTATACTTCTAACTGAATTTGAAATTCATTCAGGTACCTGCTCAAAATTGCTCAGCACATGTATTGTCAAGGTTTCTATTTATCATTTTTAAATTGTTTAAACACTTTTCAGAAAATTGGAAGGGTATACCCATTAAATTTAAACTGACTCATTCACTGGGAAAAGTCTGAAAGACCCACAATCACTCTGATCATGCTATTAAAGTAATGGAATTATATGGTAGTTAGATTACCAACATCTGAATAAGATCACTTACTTATTAAGGACAAAGTTGGAAGCAAACAACATGAAGAGACTCCATTCATTGCCTTGGCAACTATAACCTAGTTTTGCCAGCTCGAATGCAAGCCGTCCCAGACCAGCTCCTGGAACCAACACTGTCACATCACCTGGATTACTTGGAAAAGAAAGAGAAATAATATCAAAACAAACACCTGCATTATTTACCTGACTGTGAAAATATGATTATATTTTAAGATTTTAAAACAATTCTCAACAAACAGTTCATTATTCTTACCAATCTTGCTTCAATGAACTTTTGATACCTGAAATCAAAGTGATGTGGTGGGTAAGTCATGACCAACTGCATACTGAAAAAAAAAAGGAGATTATGCAAAATTCTAAACCAACTTTTCCTAGTAAAATATGTTTCTTCAATAAAACTTACCCAATCATAGAAGAACTACTACTAATCCAGCCATCCAAGATACTACTTGTAGCTAAAGGGAGCTAAAAGTTGTCTGCCGACCTTTGTGGCTGTTGGGTAAAGTGATCTCCCCTTAGGTATAAGAACTGGCGGCAAAGTCTAAGAACCTCTCAGTTACTACTGGAGTGGAAGGCACACTCTCTATGGATTTAACTGTAGGGAGGCTGGGAGGGTGTATGTGTATTATGATTGGGTAAGTTTTCTCATCAGGTCATTCCGATCTAGCAATAAAGCGTCAACTGCTCAAGTTTTTGGGTCCAGGACTTAAGAGACAAAGGTTGGGAGTTTTGTACTCCACCTTGTTGCAAACAGGTCCACCAATGGTCAGTCCCACTGGGTAGATATCTGAGTGAAAATTTTCTGTCTGTATTAGTTGATTTTTCCAAGACAATGAATCGGCCAGTATGTTTAGGTGTCCCAGGAAATGGCAAACATGTATGTAGATTTGTTGTTGACAACACCACCTTAGAAAGTCCCACACCATGACACAAAGGTTTGGGAACTTGGTCCCAACTTGTTGTTTGAGATAAGTCACTACTGTAGAGTTGTCAGACAGAATAAAAGAACTCCTTTGCCATTTAAACATTCCTGCCACCAGTGAAGGGCTTTCACAATGGCCTTCATCTCCAGAAGATTGATATGTAAATGGCATTCCTGCGGTGACCATGCACCACAGGCTTCCCAAAGGATGGTAGTAGGTGGGCTCCCCAGCCTTCTGTACTCAGTACAGACTGTAATCTCAGACGGCTGTACTTGCAGAGTTATACCTACCATGAGCCAAATAAATGCCTCAATTCCTCAGATGGTGCCTCAAATGTGTGCAGATGGAGAGAGGTTAGTCCAGATGGCAAACTTTTGACCTCCAATGGGACAGAAGAATGATTTGCAATGGGCACATAAAAAGGCGACCTAGGACAATGTGGTTTGCTGCCGCGTTGAGCGAGCCTAGTTGGTGAATAAATTCCTGTGCGGATAAAATTTTTCTCGACAGCAAAGAAGCCAACAAGGTTCAGATTTTCAATGCCTGATCCTGAGGGAGATGAACAACAATGCCTGAGTATTGAACTCCATACCAAGGTGAACAAATTGCAGAGACAGTACTAGGTCGGATAGTACCGTGCTGACAAGAAACCCAGGCTGGTAAGCAGTGCAACAAGGGTTATCATATCATGTGTAGATATAACTCTCCTGATGTTTCTGCAAGATGTCATCCAGGTAACTTGATGTTGCCACCTTAGAAATGATCTGGACATGCACCATTACATATGAGGGAAGACCCAGGAGCTGAAGTTGAGTCCCAATGGGAGTGCCCTGAATTGGTATATGATTCTGTAGGTGAACTGCATGAACATCCTGGAAGTCTTGTGAATAGGGACATAAAAGGTAAGCGTCTTTTAAGTCCACACTGACAGCAAAGTCTCCCTCTTGGATGGCATTCCAAAATACACCTTAGTGTTTCCACTGAGAACCAAGGGGAGGGAATGAATTGATTGAGCACCCTTAGGTGGATGACCAAGAACAGACTGCCATTACCTTTGGGACCAAGAAATATCTGGAATAAAACCCTGGAGAAATGTTGGAACAAATGATAGGACCCTCTTGGTGCTTTATCTGTTTGGCTTGTGAGAAATGAGGGCAGTGCTGGGTGGAGCTTCAATAGGACAGTTTTCAGAGGCTTGTGTCCTATGTGTGACCCTTGGGTCCTTGTTGATTTCCCGTACTATCCTTGTGTACTATCCTTGTATCAACACTTTGGTTGCTAGGGGAGTGAAATTGGTCTCTTTAGTGGCTTGTTTGCAGACTTCATCAATCTGGCCATTAAAAGGATGGTTATAGGATAAAGGGTGTGCCCTTAGCTTGGCCTTATGGTGGTCTTTCAGGAAAGTGCAGACAGAGAGCACCAAGTTACGTTCCGCCAATTGTAGATTTGTAGCTGTGGATACAGCATTGGCCAAAATGTGTTCAGTGGCTCTGTTCTGTACTCTGGCCATTCTTGAGACAGATTTATCCCCCTTGTCCACCAGAAATTTTCATACTGAGGAAAGATCAGCATGCAGACTGGTGATGTCCTCATCCTGAGATGTGCGTTTCTTCACTTTGCTCATAGTTCTGATCTGTAAGACAAACAGAGCAAAATTGTTGCCCTGCACCTGCCTATAAGAATGCAATGTCAGTACAGAGTCAAATCTTAAAAAGTTGACCCAGAAATTGATAAGTCTGATTAAGCACTGAAGTGTGCAAGTAAAAGAGAATGACCATACCACCAATACGAAAAAGTATAAATCTGTGGGCCTGCACGTGTGATGTTTGAAGTTGGTGCCCGGACACTATGAATGCCTTGGAATAGAAATTGACTGATATGTACCCATTTGTAATGGAATTACACATATATTAGGAGTTTTAATAAGTGCTAGAAATTTGCACTGAATGTGAAGTCACTTAAGCTCCCCATGCAAGTAACAAAATGTGTGACTACAACAAAGTGTTAGTAAATTGTAAAGGAAGAAATCTGTCTGCATAGGAAGAGAAATAGTTGGAAATATAGATGGAGTATACATTCCTTAGAACTGAAAACACTCCTCCAACTTGTAATGGTTCATCTTCCATGCAGATTCTGGCTTTTGCGAAGCCTCTCGTGATGAGAGTGTGCTTCTTGGCATGAGTGGAAATATTATCTAGGAGGTTCTTCACCATGTCTTATACCTAAGGGGAGATCACTCTGCCTGACTGCCACAGTCCCTTAGTGCCCTTAAGCTAAAAGTAAGCTCTGGGAGGGCTCGTTTTGCAAGGTAGTAGTAGTTCTCTTAAGGTATTACGATTGGGTGACACAGTTAAAGAAAAAATCAAAGAGTTTACAAGTGAACAGTTACTATCATCTGAATTGTGTGCTAAAATACTTCAACATTTTGTACCCTTTAAATTTTTGTAACTGATCAGTCCAAAAAAATAAATCATAGCTATTTTGTTCTTTACTTTTACATGCATATATTTTGTTTTATTAAGATATGCCGTTTATATGCTCTTAGAAATAAGCTGAAAGTAAAATATTATCCCTCATGTTACCAATAATTATTGGCAGACCTGAAAAATAACAAATAATAGGTATATAACAAATTATAAAAACTCCAGGGTGTACATATCATAAAACTTTAATCACGTTTTCACTAAAATTAAATGCCAAAACGCAATCTGCAATATGCTGAATAATACCATTTTGTTTGAGTCGGAACTTGAATCATTCTGGTGAACCAATTATGTAGGACACTTTATACTGATTGCTCCAGCTGACATACCTATGGATAGTTACTAGTATATTGATACTCCAGTTTACCTAGCTGTGTGGCTAGTAGTGTCCTGATTATTCCAGTTAACTTATCTATGCATGGCTACTAATATACTGATTACTCCAGCTGACCTAGCTATGAGTGGCTACTAGCATATTGATTACTTCAGCTTACCTATCTATGCATGGCTACTATTATACTGATTACTCCAGCTGACCTAGCTATGTGTGACTACTAGCATATTGATTACTTCAGATGAACTATCTATGCATGGCTACTAATATACCGATTACTCCAGCTGACCTAGCTATGTCTGACTACTAGCATATTGATTACTCCAGTTAACCTATCTATGCATGGCTACTAATATACCGATTACTCCTGTTGACCGATGTATGACTACTAGTACATTGATACTCCCGCTGACCTAGTTATGTGCAGCTACTAGTATACTGATATTCCAGCTCACCTAGCTATGTTTGACTACTAGTACATCAATACTCCAGCTCACCTAGCTGTGTAACTACTTGTACAGTGATACTCCAGCTGACCTAGCTATGCATGACTACTAGTACATTGATATTCCAGCTGACCTAGCTATGTGTGGCTAGTAGTATACTGATACTCCAGCTGACCTAGCTATGTTTGACTACTAGTACATTAATATTCCAGCTGACCTAGCTGTGTGACTACTGGAACAGTGATACACCAGCTGGCCAAGCTATGTGTGGCTACTAGTGTATTTATTACTCCAGCTGACCTAGCTATATGAGACTAATAGCATATGGATACTCCAGCTGACCTATCTATGCATGGCTACTAATATACGGATACTCCAGTTGACCTAGCTGTGTGACTACTAGCACACTGATACTCCAATTAACCTAGCTATGTGTGACTACTAATATATTGATACACCAGTTGACCTAGCTATGTGTGGCTACTGGTATAATGATTATTCCAGCTGACCAAGCTATGTGTGGCTACTAGTATATTGATTATTCCAGCTGACCAAGCTATGTGTGGCTATGAATATACTGATACACCAGTTCACCTAGCTATGTGTGGCTACTAGTATAATGATTACTCCAGCTGACCAAGCTATGTGTGACTACTAGTACACTGATTCTTCAGTTAACCTAGCTATGTGTGACTACTAGTACATTGATACTCAAGCTGACTAGCTATGTGTGACTACTAATATATTGATACACCAGTTGACCTATGTGTGACTACTAGTACAGTGATACTTAAGCTGACTAGCTATGTGTGACTACTAATATATTGATACACCAGTTGACCTAGCTATGTGTGACTACTAGTACACTGATACTTAAGCTGACTAGCTATGTGTGACTACTAATATATTGATACACCAGTTGACCTAGCTATGTGTGACTACTAGAACACTGATACTTAAGCTGACTAGCTATGTGTGACTACTAATATATTGATACACCAGTTGACCTAGCTATGTGTGACTACTAGTACATTCATACTCAAGCTGACTAGCTATGTGTGACTACTAGTACATTGATACTCAAGCTGACTAGCTATGTATGACTACTAATATATTGATACACCAGTTAACCTAGCTATGTGTGACTACTACCAGTAATACATAGATACTCCTGCTGACCTAGCTATGTGTGGCTATTAGTACATTAATACTCCAGCCGACCAAGCTATGTGTGACTACTAGAACACAGATACTCCAGCTGACCTAGCTATGTATGGCTACTAGTACACTGATACTCCAGTTGACCTATTTTTGTGTTGCTACTAGTATATTGATACTCCAGCTGACCTAGTTATGTGTGGCTACTAGTATATTAATACACCAGCTGACCTAGTTATGTGTGGCTACTAGTATATTAATACTCCAGCTGACCTAGATGAATGGCTACTAGTGTATTGATTCTCCAACTGACATAGTTATATGTGGCTACTAGTATATTGATACTCCAGCTTACCAAGTTATGTGTGGCTACTAGTACACTGATACTCCATTTGATCTATCTATGCATGGCTACTCCAGATGAATCATACCAGCTGCACTTGCTTCCAGCGTATCACTTCAACAGACCTAGCTATGCATGGCTACTAACTTCAGCCTGTAGACTCAGTTACTTTATGTTACAGAAGCCATTGCAAGCTCCAGCCTTTTAATACAATGAGAGGCTTGAGACAGCCATTACAATTAATCTGGACAAATATATTGTACTCTTAACTTGTATGTTTTCCAAATGGCCTTGTTATAGGTATAAGTCAGTTGTCTTGGTCAATGCCTGGTTACAGAGTTTCTCCAAGGCAATGTCAAGGGTCTAATACAACCAGACAAGGATCACGACTACTGAACAAAGACCTATAATAAGGTAAAAAGAAAGAGGACCTTTCAACGACACTTTCATTCAATATCATCGTGTAACAATACATACATCCTGATTTAACGTACATGCAAAATTCAAGCACTGCATGATTTCATTTATACATTAACAACAGCCAAACCATGCCTTGGCAAAGCAAACTTCATACAGGATTTTTTATTGGCTTTTATTCAGAACCACCCCTTGGCAAATCGTAAATATTCAGGACTGATTCTAACATGCCCTGTACACTACTTGGAGCAAAAGAAATACATTGAAAACCATTATGAATTTGGATACAGCATGGTTGTGGAATAGCTAATGAAAATTTTACAATAATTTCACCAATTTCTTGAAGTACTATAAAACATTTATGACAAAGAGTAAACAAGAGTTTTGATTTAACAATTTGGCAAGATGTGTTATGTTTTTAATTTTGATTTAATAATTTGGCAAGAATTGTTGTTTTTAATTTTGATTTAATAATTTGGCAAGATGTGTTTTTAAATTTGATTTAATAATTTGGCAAGATGTGTTTTAATGAAAAAATATCGTCACTGCTTTTTTTCTTTTTAACAAAAATGTTAGCTCCTTAAAATGATAATTATTAATCTAATTATAACTGATAACAACTAATCTAATTATAACTGATAATAATTAATCTAATAATGATTGATAAACTAATAATGATTGATAATCAAATAATGATTGATAATCTAATTCTAATTGATAATAATTACTCTAATTATAACTGATAATCATTAATCTAATTATAACTGATAATCATTACTCTAATTATAACTGATAATCATTAATCTAACTAAAACTGAGGGATGGCACTGGGCTTCGCCAATGTTGCAAATTGTGATTTGTTTTACTTACTGGCAACAAAATATACCATCTGATAATTTTTTTTGACATTTTTGGGTTGTTTAACCTTGCATATACAATCTTGGGTTTGGGGTGGAGAAATTCAATGGCACCATGAAAGGAAGTAGCAAACTTGGATATCAAATGCACTGAGAATATCTATTATTACATAAACAAATAATTTGTTCATACTGACAAACGCGTCTTAACAGCGCATTTTTATATCATAATTCGATTATGCAGACACCTGGCCTGGGTAATGTAATATCTGATACACTTAGTCATGCTACTGGATTAGCAACAATCGATTAAACTCCGAAGACAGAACAGGAACGGCTGCAATCGACCAAGTGACGGGGGGTGGGGTAATGTACCCAAAGAATAGTTTTGCTGAAACTTCAAAGAAAACTGATTACTTTTGAAGTGTTGATTGTTCCATATAAATAATAAGCAAATGAAACAAAAAAAAAAAAGACTCGTCTCAATCAACGATCTACTACAATTATTTCAAGTTACCGCCACAATAGCACAGCGGCATTTGTTTGGTCCTCTCAAGTTTGCGTTTAGCAGTGACTTCAATAACACCCTTCATCAAAGCAAGCAGACTACAATCTTCAATAAAAACATAACACCTTTCACCAAAGTAAGTCATCATCAAACTTCAATAAAAGCAATGGAAGTTGATTGATAGTTGCATTTTCCAAAGTGATTCAAACATTTTTATTGTGCCATGAAGTTTCTATTTTGCAGGAAATATTATAGTCTTATGATCGCTACAACTGGCAGCATAAAACACAAATTAAATTTTGAATATTTTGAACCCATATATATTTTGGTTGCAAAGGTATTTGTCAAACTTTTTATTTTGTCCACGTGTTTTCATTTCACTATTAACAGCCTCATCCACTTGCTAGCCTTGGCAACATGTTAGCCGTCTCCAGCTGACAAAAATCTAGGCCATGTACATGTGGTATGTAAACAACTATAAAGCCATATGCTACTGGCTTCCATGAATATCTCATTCAATTGTTTAGTGACACATGTTTATTGACAGTGGGATAGATCAAACGAGGACTACCGTATTTACTGCATGTTTTCGGACGGCAAAAAATAATTAGTTTTTTTTGTTGTCCGAATACATATTAAATTCTTTAATTAGGTGTCCAAAAACAAACAGGGGAAGACAAATTTGTGTTCCCCCCCGTCCGTAACGAAGTTAACATTAGCTCACATGACGACATGCTGCCATGAAGTAAAACAAGTATTTTGTCTAACACCACGGAAAGGATAATGAATGAAAAACAGGCATTACTTGCCTGTTTTGTCTATTTGATACATGTCCATCCACCAGAAAATGCAGCCATACATGTATTAGAGCCACGATTGTGTGCGTATTTTCCAAAATAACCGCCATATTAGTAATCGTGCAATCCAGTTTAACCCTTTACTAATCAGTGATCAATAAAATCTACCTTACAAATGCATGCAAGCTTTATGTCTGTGTAATTAAGATATTAATATAAACTAAATTTAAAAAAATTGGAATTATAATTCTGAAGATATTTATGACAGAAACATTTTAGTATCGAGAGTAAAAATACCGGTACATGTATGAGGGCTAATCTTAGAGCACCAAGGATGAGAGGCTCCATATAGGGTGAGTGTTGTACGCACGCCTAGGAAGGGTAAGAATAACGAGCAAGTTGCAATATACGAGTCGTTAATATGTTGGTATTTTTTTAAAATAAAGGTGATCTATTTGTTGTGGTTCTCTCTTCTTTTTGTTTTCCACCTAGCCGAAGGCAGCTTCAAAATGAGTAGAGCCTGCCGACTCGAAACAATCGACTGCTCAAAGATTGTTTTGATACATGTTGGAGATTTCATGGTGTCTAGGTGATAATTGTTCCTACTATAATTTGTGGGATTTCTTTGACAGGTGTGTTCGGAAATAAAGGGCAGCCATCTGGTTTTCATTAAAAGAGCACATGATGTACCGAACATGTTGAACCCACAATCAATATTTATCGTCTACAAAGAGGTTTATTACCTGTAGAGCAATAACTACATTTAAACCCATGGTACATAATGCCTTGGGGATAAGGGGTTTGTTTTGTTGCACGATGCCAATGAATTTACTAATCCATACTGACTCTCTGATGTATTGTTTAATGATATAAAGCAGGGGTCATGGTTTCTAATCAAAGCCATAACTGTCACACCTGTGTGAAGTGGTTTCGTGTGTAACGATGTCTACACTGACAACCAATCCATGGAAGTTCGTGATCACATTAAATAACTGGCAACCAGGTGAAGCGAACTTTATATCAGTTAAATTAATGGCAAACACAATGTGAATTTTACTTTAAAATGAAGCAGCAGATCTTCTTAGATTGTGTCCGAAAACATAAATTGTAGAAAAAATTATAGTGGAGCAACGTCCGAAAAATTACAAAGCATTTAAATATTATATTTGCCAAAAAAAAACGGTGTCCGAAAACATGCAGTAAATACGGTAACACTTTTCTTTTTTAACATACAAGTTATTTGTGCATTCTAACGTGATGTGAATGATATGTATATATATAAATTTTGTAACATGTGATCCATACTCGAATTTATGGATTTTTCATATACATGTACATTACTTCATGCATTATGGATTCTTCTACACAACTGTGAGTCATCAATACACACATATATTTCAAATTAGTTTTGTCTCCAATTAAGAAAAATTTCAATTATCTTCTCTCAGTGTAAATCCTACTCACTGAAATCAAGACACCTCTTACAAATTTCACTTGTATGCAATATTTGATTTTTGTATCTCTACAACCACTTAAGCTGACAATATTACCTTGGGAACAGATATCAAGATAAATGGGTAGTACTGTGCTATGAAAATGACCACATTTTTTGAAAATTGATGACAAAATATTGAGGTTGGTGATTTTTTTGGCGACAACTTTATTAATGCCAGCACCATACCTGAAACTGAAAATCATTAATCTAATTAAAACTGATAACCATTAATCTAATTATAACTGGACCATCAACAATAAAGTCATTATGTCTTCTTTTTGTATTTGTCTTCAATGCAGCCTGTGTACAACTGCTGCCAAATCATGGGTACACAATAGTCAACCCCATTGTTTGGTGCTTGGTTGAGTATGCTCAGTCATCTGGCGTACTCAACCAAGCACCAAACAATGGGGTTGTCTAAAAAAGTTTCTCACTTGATTTTATTATTATTTTTTAATCAATTTATCAACCTTTTTTTTATTATTATTTTTTAATCAATTTATCAACCTTTTAAATGGAAAATAAGAAACCACCAATTCCTCCTGAATCAACCCTCATACATACAGCTGAAACAGGTGTATTGCCTGAATTTTCAGCAGCAATTTTGGCTACTGCCACATAAATATATCCCCCTTCCTTCATTTGAATCTTTTTATTTTCTAGTCAGTAATGCAGGCAGCATCATCATTTCACTCTGATATACACTGGCCTCTTGCCACTGAAATACTAACATTGAACTGGAACATAACTATTGAAGTGGTAGGGGTGCAGAGATTTCATTTTACATTAGAACCTGTCTTGAAAGACCACACCTTCTCCCAAATAATTATGGTCTCTCATGACAGGTGGTCTCTCATGTCATAACTCAATACAATCTACAAAAAGAGGCATTAAGAATCTGATCTCTCAAGAGAAGCTGTCTCTCATAGCCTTTCAAGACAGGTTTTTCTGTATAATCAAAATCATATTACTCCCCAGTTCTGTTCTGCAGTGGTGCAAAGTCAATGTTATAACAAAAGTTTCAATTAACATTGTTTTATTTTTGTTATTTTATCCTGCCTTTTACAGAAGGACAAATGTTTCTACAGAGAAGACTATTCACCCATGAAACTAAATGGTTTACCCCCAAACTGGATTTGGGCATACCTACTGAATTGTTGATCTCAAGTACATTATGAAGATAATACCATAACCTCCTGCATGAATTTCAGTTGAAGTATCTTTCAAGCTTAAATACAAATTTATTTTTAGAAACTCACAATGTCTGACAGACAGTTTGGGCATGTCCAACAAATACAACTGTTTTGGAAACTGCAGTGCTATATGGATTCAAATGGTACCTAGTACAAGAATTTATGCTTCTTTGTGCACATTTTCAATGGTATGTGTGCATTTTTGGATTTTTAACGTATCTTTAACAATTTGAGTCATATCACTACAATGTCTGCAGTGTGGTAGTTTATAGTAATGTCTAGCACTGAGGCATCATGCCGCACACATGGCATCATTTGCCACCCACATTACCATGACACCAGGCTGACTAGTCCCAACACCAACTTCTTGCTGAGTGCCAAGCGAGGCAGCTGCTGGTAGACTTTTTATAAGTCTTTGGTATGAATCAGTGGTGTTCGAATTGGCAACCTCTCACATCCAAGAGGGATGCTCTAACTGCTTAAGCCACTGGAGCGGTCATTTTCAATGGAATAACTATTACTATGAGATAGTTGGTGAGTACACCTTAAATATTTAAACTTCAGTCACCAATTTTGTCAATTAATGGTTCTCTGCCCAAAAAATAAATACAAAATAAGTAACAACTGTTTTAGGTATTTCTCAATTAATATGCAACAATGAAGTTAACAGCTTTGCTTCTAACTTCCCACCTGCCCACTTGAAAAGTTATTAAAGAGGATACAAATGCTTTATTTTCCTCAGTTAACTGACTATGTTTAATACTGGATAAGGTTCATACCACAATAGCACTGTAGAACCAAATCATTGTATTATTGTGGGGTTACCCTGTTTCTGTCTTTCACAACAGATGCCCAATTTCTGATGCCTGCATGTGTTATCAACTGTAGCAGTTCTGATAATATGGAATTAATACAGACAAAGAACACTACAATAATTGTCAATAAATAATGTGCCCTCACCTGATTAACTTCACTACATGCCAACAGTGCACATTACAGAAAGAAAAACATGGTAAATAATGATATAGAATTATGCATCCTTATGTACCAGCAATTAACTCACCATAAGTGAGGTGGAAACCTTTTTAAGATTTCATTAATAACTGGCTCGTAGCAACACCTGCGTTCCTCTTTCCCCAACTCACTCCAGTCCCGTACAAACTGTTTCAGTGTAGTTTTGACCTTATCCATGTCAAAGCCAGTAGGAGGTACTGGTTTAATGGGTTCTCCCTTAAAATAAAATTGTTAACAGTATCACATCATGTGTAGAAACATTTGCTTTTCTTAAAATCTTTACTAAATGCAGATTTTCATATTCAACAAGTAACATTTGCTGCAATAAGACATTTGGCCACAAAAAGAAACACACCCAGTAAGATGAGGTGATGCAATGATGATTGTTCAAGAGTAGTAGAAACAGCAGCCAAAACTGAGGCTAGCACACAGCAGCTGTGATTGATATGCTGTACTGAATTATTCCACTCTACCTCTTTTATTAGCTCTACTGAGATATTCCACTCTACCTCTTTTTAGCTCTACTGACTGAATTATTCCACTCTACCTCTTTTATTAGCTCTAGTGACTGAGTTATTCCACTCTACCTCTTTTATTAGCTCTAGTGACTGAATACCTCTTTTATTAGCTCTAGTGACTGAATTATTCCACTCTACCTCTTTTGTTACCTCTACTGAGTTGTTCTACTCTACCTCTATTATTAAACCACAGAATGTTCAACTATTGATTAAGACAGTTAATTGTTGTTGTTGTTATACGGTTTAACTCCATTTTTCAGCATTAGATAGGCTATACATGGCAGCCAGTATAAATGGTGGAGGAAGAGCCCAGGAAAAGCCTCAAACCCACGCAGACAGAGGTGAGATGGCAGTGATCCGTAATGGTGAGCATTTTACATGGTTCCCACGCTTTTCTAAAGATAAATTTCCAGGTTATTTCCAAGGTTTTTCCAGGATGAAATTAATTTTTTCAAGGTTCACATATGACCATTACTGAATGGAATTAAAGAACATTTTAGATTATAAAACATGCATTTTTAAATCTAAAGATGTTTCTCTTTCAAGACTCTCCAAAACATCTAAGTCAGAAAAGAAGGTAATGCACAAAACCACAAAATGTATCATGCAAAACAAGTTTGACTATATTCCTATAATTTGGCATGTAAAGTCATTTCAATGTGCAGAATAAAATTGCTAACTTTACTTTGCTGCCATGCTTTATGTTGCCATGAACAACATAATGAACATAAATTTGTTTTGTTTCCTTTCAAATCTTTAATTCTAAAGAATTATATATATATATATATATATATATGTGTGTGTGTGTGTGTGTGTGTGTGTGTGTGTGTGTGTGTGTGTTATATGAATTAAACATTTACTATCACAGCATGAAAAAAAAAAACAAACAATAAAAGCAAAGTATTATAATCTTATCTTGTAATGAAGAAGTTTAACCCTGAATTTATCTGTGCCAATAAAATCCCAAACAAGATTTTTCAAACAACCTAAACTCCTGAAGACAATTTCGTTAAAAATTATTCATTTAAAAAAACATATACATAATGGTTGATTTAAATTTTGACAAAAGACCTTCAAAATTATGTACTGTATTGTTGCATAAACAAGGCCTAACTTTTCTGTAAAATCAACTTGTCTTCTTGTAATTTGATAAACCAGTCCCCAAACCTGTATTGATACAGGGGCTAGTATCATATTTTAATATATATAATACAGGTGACGACAATTTCCCATTTTTTCGGCATTCTATTTAAGATCTGAAATAAATGTTTTGAGCTACATGCCACTGTGTAATAGTTTTGCACCAACGTTTAGCTCAGAGATTCAACATTTGGGACTAAAGATTTGGCTTACAATGAACAGCAGTCCGTTTTCTAATCTGGGTTTCCTCCAAATATTCCACCCCATTTTTCACATTTGGACATTTAGGTTGGGGTGTGGGGTCAGAGCAATTGCATACAAAAAGTTTAGAATTTACCGCCACCGTGCAGTAGTGGCATATAGTAGTCGCTTACCAGCAGGCCTAGAATATTTAAACGACGTTATAACGACTTATACCTGCATGAAATCAATAGGAAAATGATTTATTTTCTCAGAAATGGCAAGTATTATAATCGTTATGTCTTTAATCTGCTGACAGACCAGACGAAACTACAGCATAGATGAAACCTGACCATGTAGTCACCATTTACATTACTAGTCACATGACTTCACAAATCTCAAACAACTACATCGGAAGTCCAATAGTCATGTGATATCAACAACAAGCTCCATTTTAATGTTGTTGTACAAAAATTCAATAATATTAAATGAAAGTCTGACACATTTTGTAAAAACCAGAAAGAACATATAATATCGTATTTATTTTGAGAACGATGACAAGAAACCAGTTGCTATCTCAGGAATCTGGCCAGTCAGAGTCAACAAGCAGAGAGCACATCAACATGGTAGTTACGTGAGACAACAAAACGCCAGTAGTTGTTCATGGAATATATATAGAGAATTTTGTACTCTTATTACAACCGGTATACAGCTTACATTTAATGTTTTGTTTTTTTCCACAACATCTGAAAATGTGGGTTGTGAGATTTGTGTACTCGTGCAACTAGCAATGCAAATCTGAGTACCAGGTCAAATTTCATGAACGCCGTAGTTTTATCTTGTCTTTCAGCAGATTAATGACATAAAGATTTTAATACTCTCAATTTCTGAGAAAATAAATAATCTTCATGTCAATTACATGCAGGTATGACTCGATTTAACAAAGAAATTTAACAACGGCCATCTGGTAAGCAGTTAAGCTTTGCCGCCACCATGTTGGACTGTTCTGATGCTAGACTGGTTTCCATACCTTCCATGTAAGGAAAAATACGAATATTCGCGCTCTCTGTGGAAAATATTTACTAGACAAATCTAATGCACTGAATGTTTGGATTGACTCAACAAATTTGTTTATGGCAAGCACCCAAACGATCCATTCTGGTCAGAACTTAATAAATTTAACTCAGGATCAGTTCAGTTATGACTCAATTATGTAATTGTTTCGAGCGTCAAGTAGTGCCGGAAAATTACCCGGTTTTCCCGGCTTTTTCTCAATATTTTCAAAATTCATGGACTTTTCACGGTTGGGAAAAAAATTATCATTTCTCCTGACTTTTCCCTGATTTCTCGGTAGCGTGAGAACCCTGGCTTTAGACCACTCGGCAGATGAAGTTATCGATAAAAAATGTGTGCTGCAAACTTATGAACAATGGTATGACGGGATTTCATGTCCAGATGGATGAATAAAATCCATGGTCTCATAATGTTCTGAGCTTCAAAATTTCAGCACACAAAATAACAGCATTATTGATATTCTTGTATTGAACTACCAGTACTTCAAAAGCATGTAATCAATCAATTAATCAATAAAAAAAACCCAACCAATTAATAAAAAAATAAAAACAACCAATCAATCATCATTTAAAAGAATTATTCCGACTAAACAAGGGCTGGTCAGGCTGCAACTGACAGCAGTATGTAAAAGTGGATTTATGTTTAACTTATTTAGCAACAAAGTACCTGGCTCCTGTTTCACTAACTTCTCAAACGTTTTCCTTAAAAAATTGGACAACAAAATTAATTTGCTTCTGCTATTTCCAACAATATTTTAAGTTTACAGAGGCAGACACAGTATATGTGTACAGAATGAAAAATGTCTTTATAGTTTTAAAAACGTACACCACTGGCTCACTTCAGCCTTCCAAAAGAGAGCATACATTTTTCAAATTTGACGAAATCCTTCCAACTTCATCAGAGATGAAACAAAACTCTCCTACAAGAGAATCCAATATATTGTAACTGCCTTTGATTCCTGCTGACTTTTCAGTCAAAAATTAATTGTTGCCAATCAGGAGAATAAAAAATCTCCATTTGTAGACACTTGGTGAAACAGAATCTTGATTACCTACTGATACCAACTGTATAAAATATATTCCAATCTATGATCGCAAGTACTGATAGTAAATCAAATGGCCTCACATTCTGCATTTCTGTATGATTTTTGTTTTCAAATATATTCTCAGTGTCCTTGATGATGAGTTTGATGATCTCATAATTATGGTCTATACAAGCTCGAATGGTGTTGAGGTGGTTCACAAAATGGGATATCATCTTCTGATGTTCCTGAGGTAGCTGTCTATAGTTCTTCTCGGCATTTTCTACTCGGCGTAGTGAATACGTCCTGTCAAGAAAAAAAGATCATTTCTCAATACATGCAATCAGTGCTGTTACTATTATTTGGAGTGGAAGGCTGAATGTCTGGTACAAATGACAAAATATTTTACACTTTCAGAAACAACAGCTGAATAAAATTTACAACCAACTCTTTGGTATTTTGCTAAAGCAAGCCCTCCTCCATGTTGCCAAGTAATCCTTATGACATTGTTAAGCTGTCAACCAAGAGACCTGTACTTGATATGACTATGGAAGAAAGATTAGTTTAGCTAATTATGTATGGGAGAAATGCAACTGATTAAAACTATTTATAGTTTGCTTTTCTTATACAACTTGCAATTATGTTTTGTACTCCTTTATACTTACTGTATAATTATACTCTCTTGCAAGTCTGATATAACCATAAGCAGTACAGACCCAGATCTGCTGGCACATAATGTAATGGCAGATCTGAGTCTCTTTCTTCTTAGGTGTAATCAGTAGAACAAACAACAGAGACCTTGATCTGCTGGCACATTCTGTGATGGGTGAACAGGGTCTATGTTTTTTGCATTCAACTAATATTCTGTACAATCTTTGTTGCTTCTTTAACTTTGACCATTATCATCTTTCACAACTATGGTTGTTTTTACATTTTCATTCTATCCATGCACTGACCCATCCTTTACCACTGGCAACATTGATGAATAATTGCCGAGTCTGATGGTCTGATGAAATGATGTAGATAAAAATCATCCTATTCAAATCCAGCAGTGCACCCAAACCCTACTCCAAAAACTTATTTATATTATTCCCTTCAGTAATGTATCCTAATTACATACTCTTAGGGTTTAATTTTTACTGCTTTTTTAAACTTTTTATTTCTGCAAGAAGGCCGCCTTTCCTACAGCAGAATAAGAAAAGTATAAAATTTAACAAAATTATGCACTTGAATGAATGAAATCTTTACTGTTCGTAAAAATCAACTTCATGACTCTTAACATCAACTATTGGTCAATTCTGCTCAATATTATCGTATTACAGGACTATTCCTATTCGTATTACAGGACTATTCCTATTCGTATTACAGGACTATTCCTATTCGTATTACAGGACTATTAAGACAATTTCAAGATGATGCTACCCCCACTCTTCATTCTCATTTCTTTGGAGTACACTGCCATTTCTTCATGTCCCAATCAAAAACTTGAGTCTGTCATTAATGTCTCTTTTAAATATTTGTAAATTTTGTCTTGTGCATTTATTTATTTTTGAGGAGACAGATGAATATGTGGTTAGCCATGACGAACCTGAAAACCAGGCTGTTTCCAGTCTCTGAGGTACAATCTCTCTCTCAAAATTAACCTGGAAAATAGACCATTTCCAGTCCAAGAGGTACAATCTCTCTCACAGAACCAAGAAAAACAATGGTAAAGAATTTTAATTGTTTCATAGGTTAAAACTGACTGACCTCTTTCATTTTTTTCCCTGTTATTCATTCAAATCAGTGATGTGCATCCATATGATACCAACTTTCTGAATACATTTGTGAATCAGTGTGTGTGTGTGTGTGTGTAAATGTGTGTATGAGAGAGAAAAAGATAAGATTTCACTTCATTACTTTAATTTAAACTGTGCTATTTTGTATTTATTATCATTGTTTTCTTTCACAAATAGTCACAAGTCATCCTAGATACATGTAGGTTCACATGTACTTTTTGAAGATATATGATCATTTGCAAACTAAGGACCTAGCATGACAGAAGCCACCAAGATGGTTTGTTTCCTTTTCCCTCTGACAGTTTAATTTCATGTATGAACTGATAACCTAAAAGCACAACAACAGCTCTTCTGCAGGTCTGTTTTCTTTGCCATTACCATGACAATAAACAATACACTTGGGATTAGGTTAACAGCAGGTTTTTTTTTTACTGCATAAGCATTTTGCTGAATCGTGCTCATTGCTGTGTAATTAACCCAAAGGCTATTCCATTGTTTGATTCTTGTAAAATCAAAATCAGCGATAGAAACAATAAGGTGTGAACTAATCAAAACAGCTGATATCAAAATTTCATCATTTATTGCAAGGAGACTACTGCAGAAGTTAATATATGTTTCAACTTAATTATATCTCTAGTTAGTTGGCAGCATCTTGGTTGTGCATTGACAATCACACATCACATATGACTTCCTTTACAATGGCATTGGATATACAAGTGCCAAATACACTCAGAACCCTTTTGATGTCTGTACTAGAACTGTTATTATCATTACTCAATGTATCTTTAATGACTTGACTGTCCTAAGCAGTATGTTGAATCATACATGTATGTTTATAAGGTAGTAAAAGTGTGTCAATCAGTGTTTCCCTTTACCCTCATTTCCGCTTCAGAGACCGCAAATTCTTAATTTGACGCCCAGTTTTGAAACCAAAATTTGTTTTTTACTCAGCCTGACCCCCAGTTTTGACACCAAGGAGATTTTTTACTCTGTCTTGCAACCCTAAGGGTAGCTTCTCGTGGGTCGGTGGTTCTTTCCGGGGATTTCCTGGCTTCTTCCTGCACCATTAATACTGGCTGCCATGTATAGCCTATTGCGTGCTGAAAAATGGCATTAAGCCCCACAACAACAACAACAACAGCAACCCTAAGGGATACACTGCTGTCAATATCGAAATTTTCTATCTGGTACTGCTTGATGTGGTATCTGACAGCTGTCCATGTGATAACAAATCCATTGCCTCAAGAATTCATCGGTCAAGAATTCGATAAATTCTGCTAGCAGTTAAATTTTGTCTATAAAACATAACAATACCCTGTTTAGTTTGATGTTTAGTCTTTGTGTCATGTTTTCTTTATTAGAAACTAGTGTTATATTTTTCCTCTCCACTCGAAATAGACCTACTAGCAGTTTCTTCAGTTTGATTTCTTTTCCGCTCCGGTGGCCTAGTGGTTAGAGCGTCCGCCTCAGATGTGGGAGGTCATGGGTTCGATCCCCAGCCGAGTCATACCAAAGACTTACAAAAATGGTACTAACAGCTGCCTCACTTGGCACTCAGCATTAAGAGGTTAGTGTTAGGACTGGTCGACCTGGTGTCAGGATAATGTGACTGGGTGGGACATCATGCTACATGTCTGTGGCATGATGCCCAGTGCTAGACATCACTATAAACTGCCACGCTGCAGACATGGTAGCGATATGACTGAAAAACTGTTAAAGCTATGTTAAAAATCCAAATCACAAGCATAATCACACCCTTTAAGTAGATGACTACGCAGCAGAAACCAATGAACCAATTCAAGATAAATGCAGAGACCAAACATCTTTTTATCAACTAGTTCATAATACTAACCACAAAACATGATAAATGATATCCATAAAATTGTTCCCCCTCAGACTGATTCATTACTGTACTGTACTGTATATGACAGTGATTCAAATGCTCACAAAATATAAAACTTAACTGCTTCATGGTTAAAGGAAATGATCAAAATAATGGTATTACTGCTGTTGATAATGGTATTAGTGCTGTTGATAATGGTATTACTGCTGTTGATAATGGTATTACTGCTGTTGATAATGGTATTACTGCTGTTGAGAGGACTTTTATTTGCATAAAGTCATTACATCATGTAAGAGAAATGCAAATTTAACATTCATCATTTTATCCACACAGAGGGAGGGAGAGAGAGATGGAAGGAGGAACAAAAGGCATCTGTATATTTGTGTAAACAGAATTTTGCACAAATAGCCATTAAAGAGTGAGAAAGACAGATGATGAATCAATCCTTTGTCTTCCACTTCATCCAGTTTACTCAATTTGACTGCAGATAACAAATCTCTTGATCAATCGATCACGAAAGGCATGGAATCCAAACCACTACTGCACAAATTATTGTGATCAACTGCAATTAACATCAGAAACTATTTTTTACATGTTTTGCCAAGCTTTCTGCAGTTAGCATACTCATTGTTCAGACTAAACCAAAAAGATGTTTTTGCTGTGAAAGTTTTTCATGACTGATTATGCTTTGAAACTTTTTCACCAATATCAATTTCAAATATAATGCTAACATTCTGATTAATGCTAACCTATTTTTACTTTTTAGATGCATGTAAGTTTTTTGGCAATCTTCAGAATCAAAATATTATAATTTGACCAATTATAAACCTGTGTGTACACAACAAATAATGGGTAAGAAAATTAATACTGTACTAGATATGGAGGAAAAAGAAAGAATGAATATTCCTGCCAGTGGGTGCAAACTTGCAAGTCCAAGTCATCTGTCTGTCTGTGTGTGTGTGTGTGTGTGTGTGTGTGTGTGTGAGACACTTTATCCACTCAACCACAGTAACCAGCTGCAAAGAAGTATACCATCTAAAGAAATAGTGAAACACTCCAACAGCCAGAAACAGGACAATGCATGCTTTAATATCTGGGTGAAAACAGTTACAAGAATTAGATCCATGTTATGATTAGGTTATTAACACATCATATCGATATCACTTTTTTTATTTTAAAATTTTTGTTTTTGGATTTTCCTCTTTTAAAATTAGCAAATAATAGGATACACATGGAGACATCCATGCAAAATACTCTAAATTTGCTGGAAATTAAAGTCTCAACATCAAAGATTTGAAAACTTTTCTACATTATTAATAATTTCAACAACACACTGGTGTCATATTATTTAGGAACAATTATCAAATTTCCATTGTTACTGACAGGACCATAATTGCTGCTGTTCAATATAAAATGCAAAGTTAGATGGATTCGCGTAATAGAAATACCTTCCCAAGCAGAAATTTATATCATCTTCTGATGCTATTATTTTGTGACAGTGTTGACAATGGTCACTGCTTTGATATCTGCAGAACATCTGCTTAAGTAAAGTTTTTATCTGAACGAGACCATTTAATTTTCTAAAAGAGGGGGGATGCTTGAAAACAATTGTCTCAACCTGATTTGTAGTATAAAAAGGACACTATGCCATTCTTCCTTTTTTACTTGAAATAAATTTATTTTGATGAATGAAAGAACAATAAATAGTCTGGTCAGAAATAACAATCTAGCACCATGAATTAACTGGCCCTTACAGTACTTATGTACTAAGAATTTAACTAGTTCCAGGGGTCAAGCTAGACTTAAATTTTAGGGAGAAGTGAGACCAAAGCAAGAAATGCGATATATATATATATATATATATATATATATATATATATATATATATATATATATATATATATATATATATATGCATTATCTTATTTTAATTATTGCTCTATTTCTCAGTATGCCTTTAACAGTTTTAAGCAATACCTTATTATGTACGTGTATAAAAATTATTAAATTCATACCCATTATATTCTTTCTTGTAGTATATATGTATTTGGATTGAGGTAAATGCAGTGTGTTTTGCCCATATGACTTAAAAAGCACAGCAGAAGCTATACATTGTAATTAATTTTAACTGATAGCAGTAACAAGATTAGAGTCTTGTAATTGCAAGTTGGTAAAAATGCTTAATAAACTTCCACTTAATTATTTTATTTTCTACAAGTTTTGCGTAAGCTTGCAGTCAAAAAGATTACTAGAATTCTTTGAAACAACCCCTAATACATGTACAGAGGAATAAATGCACAAGTGACTTCAAACCATACTCTTCATCCTGATTTCATTGTTCCCGATAAAACATTACTGTAACTATTCATAGACAACACACAGAAGCACTAAAGTCGATATATAACTAGAATGGACCCTTTTTTCCCCCAACCGAAACATCCAAGAACACATATTGCACCATGCAAGTGCATCTATTTTCAGAAAGAGGGCTTTTCTTAATATAACTACTCACTTTCTTGCTTCGTTAAAAAAATGTATTAATAGGACTCAATATTTATGGTTATACTATTTGTCTGTCTACTGATAATAATTATATGCATTGGTTAAAAGTATTTGCTTCACTACTATATATATATATATATATATATATATATATATATATATATATATATATATATATATATAATTATATATGTATAATCAACGAAATTGCAGCTATATCTCTTTGAGAGATAGGTTAATAAAGAACGCGAGGTTGTTATATGAAACTGAACTGATCATAAGGCTGAAAATTGGAGTACAGTCCTACCCACTTATATCAACAAGCCACCTATTTCGACAAAAAAGCAAAGTCCTGGTCCCTTGGTCTACTATTACTACCAAAATTGTCATGCTTATGTCGACGTCGAGATAAAAAAGAAACGTACATGTTGACAGAAGCCCTTGGTCCCAGCTTGAACAAATCCTTTGTTTTCTAATCATTTATGTCGACAAGCTGCCAGTTCCGACCCATACTTTGTTCAACAATTAGTTGATCTTGCCGCCAGGCTTTAATTTTACTGCCTTATCATTTATGTCAACCAGCTGCCAGTTCTGACCCAAACTTTGTTCAACAATTAGTTGATCTTGCCGCCAGGCTTTAATTTTCTCGCCTAATCATTTACGTCAGCAAGCGGCCAGTTCCAACCTGTACTTTATTCAACAATTAGTAGATCTTGCCGCCAGGCTTTAATGTCGCGATCGGATAAAAAAAAAACAGGTTTTTATTTGGTCCTATAAAGTTGGCCTCTCGCGGCGACTTAAATAAAAGCAATGAAATCTGATCTGATTCTTGCATTTTCCAAAGTGATCGGTGATTAAAACAAGTTTATTGTGCTGTGAAAGTTTCCTTTTTAACTTTATTTATATTTACGATGGCTACCACCGGCAGTGTAAATGCAGATTAAATTTACAGTCTCTGGAAACTAAATATCTGGCTGTTAAGGAAGTTGAGGGTCGGGCATCTCGCAAAGATGTCTGAAAAATTTTAAATGTATTGAGCTGACATTGTTACAATATTGTATTGTAAGAATCATTTTCTTTTGATACCTCATTAGCATGTGTCAATGTATACAATATTATGCCTTCATTAATCATATCAGCCGCATATCTCTTGTTCGCTTTTATGCACTTTTCACAATGACTTCTGTAACTAAATACAAGTGCTGTTTAAACCAACTTGTTGACAGGTTTTCATTTCCCTGTGAATAGCCCCATCCCCTTGGTAGCCTCAGTAAGATGGGAATGGACTGACCAAAATATAGGCCAATTTAAGTACATGTACTCCAAGCGTGTAAATAACAACTGTGCAACCATGTGCTTATGCCGACATTGAAGAATCGTAGTGAATGTTTTTCATATCAGGATGTGACCGATGCAATATTTTATTGTGGATTTTATTACACAAAGGTAACCAAAATGTAATTTGTCAATATACAAGTGTATTTGACACTGGTTTTGTCTTCATGTAATCAAAATTTGCATTGTTTGTTTTCTCAAAGTGTCAATGCTATTCACTGACAACAGGTCACCCCTTACTGATGAATTTAACTTGTATCTTTTTTTCAGAACCCCACCCCCCAAACACTTATCTCGACATCCGCCTATGTCGACAATATTTCCTCGGGCCCGAGGATGTCGACATAAACGGGTAGGACTGTATTATACATTTTCCTCAATCTATTCGCCCAATTATTTATGAATACAGTTTAATGAAGTGGTATATCATATACGTAGCGATGTCCGCCATTACAAGTTCATTTACGCGATCAAACTGATTTTATACAGAAAATACGCAAATACAGCCGTTAAAATCGCCATTTATAACAAAAAGAAATAAATTAGAAAACGGTCTTCACTGATCATATTTTTTTTAAAAAGCAAATTACTATTTGCATATTGATGTTTAAATTTCGAAACAGAATTTGGGATATTTTCATCATAGTACAGTACTCAGTAGGCCCAACTTCATGAAATCGAGCAGTGATATCTTGCTCCGGAAAGGGTTAATGGTCAGTTAGCTATTAAAACTTGCATGTACATGTGCAAGAATTTCTTTTTCGCCGTAAGCTGATTGATATCAACACCATGTAAATACGTTTTGCCTTGGGTTACAACAGTGCCAGAACTTAACTGACTACAGCGAGGGGGCATCTCATAAGTCATGAGCTACAGCCATTTTACGTCTGAAAAATCAGAGGGTGAACTCGTTTTCACTTTCCTAACAGAAGAAGGCGAAGTTTTCATTTCTCAGGCAACTTTTCGCCACTTTGCCTGGTAATGTGACCCCCGAGTTCATAGTTGGGCACATGTATATTCAGCCTCATACCTGGACCATTATGTTGTTCACATTAAAGTTAAACAGACGTGTCATTTGGAATCTAATTGTCCATATCTCAGAGAATTACTTTTCATGTCTAAACAATTGCATAAATATAAACTGTTCAAGAGAAGCTCAAAAAATTGTGCCTCTCATCAAGTCAGTAAGCTTGTTCCAATATCTTTGAATAAAATAAATGTGTAAACTAATTGCAAAGAAGTTGATCAACCGTTTCTAAATGTACTAAATGTACAAACCTATTGAAATTATTTTTCTATTCTCCAAATATATAACTGAAATCAATATCACCAATTCTTGAAATGGTATCCAATTATAAATCACTCTTGACATCTCAGCCTTTCCATGAGTGGTCTTCACTCATTATGTGACTCATTGGCTGTTCAAATGTCAATCAGTAATGCTGATCACACCAGTGATGGAGTTGCCATTGGAGTGCCTGCCAAGGAATGGTGGTGTTTTGTAGGTTTTTATTGCTGTCATGTAGTAAATAATGGACGGGGTTAAGCCCCCCACTATGACCTGGGGGCTTCTGAAAAATCATGTGAACTGTACTTTACATTTAAGCTCATTCTGGTACCCTGTCCATTCAGTAATATTAGTACTATATTCTAAACAGTGTTACTGATGCAGTTATCCACCTCGAGTCATGTTGCCATTATATGTTCAGACTGGCTGTCTGTTATGTTGAAATTTATCTTCCCCATCAAAATATTCAGAAAGGATTTTCATATGGATTTACTGATTGAAAACAAAGAGAATTAGTGAATTAGAGGGGTTTTTTTTTTCGTGTTGTTTACCATCAGTTTACATCACAACTGATAATGATTGGATTTTGGACAAATTTCTCTATCTGTACAACTCGGTTTCGATCAGTATAAAAAAAATTATGTGCTCATAAGTACATTGGGAGATACGTTTATTCGATAACTGGGAGTTTACCATTGTCATAAGAAGGGTAGCGTCAATAAGGGACATGACGATGCCTGTCATACGCATGTATGTTTAAGTTAATTTTTAATTTTCGTTTATAATCAGTATAACAGCTCTAATGAGTTAATGCTTCGTGTTATATCAATACAAACGACCTCTAAATAAAATGTATCGATGTGTATGGTATATCGAAAACAGGCTTCACGTACAAATACCACTCGAAACGAGATGTAAGGTTATATATAACTTCAAAGCGGTGATAATACATTCACAGATTTTAAAAAGTAAAATTTAAATTCCTAATAGTTATACCGGTAATATTTAAATGCATTTAATATCCTGAAAAAGTGTTCTTTTTCCAAAGTTTCTTCGTCTTTCTCCATGTCTGCCGATTAGCAGGAAGCTCAAAGGGAGGCAACTGTATAATTTTGTTTTATTCCATAAAAGATCTCCACATTTTTCGAGAACCACTGTTCCGTGTTCTGTTGAGTTGACTTGGTGGATGATGATTTGGAAATACATTTATACTCGTGGCTTGTTTTGAGTAAATCAATAATATATAGGGAGTGGGCAGAGACTGTCTCCTGTAAAACAAAATGTACATTTAGAACAGATGCTAAGTTATAGGTACTGAACTTCTGACAAAATAAAAATATAGGATTGAGTGTCATTGTAGCTTTATTTGACAAACAAGTAGATCTCCGCCTTTATTAGTAATGTCTGAAGGAAAAGGCTGAGATATACTTGTTGGTTTATTAGCTTTATATGAATAACCCGAGTAACGTCACTGCGTTACCACAGTGGATAGTAATAGAAATGGGATATGTGAAGGGCAGTGATTAATGCTCAATAATTTTTAAAAACAGAGAAATTCTTTTCTCGTTCTAGCAAATAAGAATCTTGTAGTGTTATTTTAATCTATTAAGGAATCAGATGATTTAATCGGATTTGATGAATTCAAGTAATAATATCCCTTGATCCCTTGTCCAGATTGCGTTTATATATTATTGCCACCTAGGATCGGATCCGACTGCCGAGTTATATAGATTCTTGGACCACAGGAATATATAAACGTGTGAGTATTTCTTCCTGACATATCATAGAAATATGCGACTCAGCTGAGCGGGCATTTTGAAGAAGAAAAAATCTTCCATCCATATTTATATGGCTTTTGGACCAGTATATAGAAACGTAGCATACTGCTACTTTACTTCGACTTCTTGAAGATTGTCATCGCGCTCTTAATAAAAACAAAATGAAGGTTCAGCTCTCGTGGGTCTCTAGAATGCCTGACCCATGAGCTTTCAATTCAAAAAATGAACATTTATAGAATAGTTGATTAAGACTGTGGCCTAATTTAAAGCATACCTTTCACACAGAAAACAACAATGAAAGTTCGGTACGTTAAAGATTAACTGGCTAGACATTTTAAAAGGAGTTCTTCAAGTCCATTTTTTTTTTTTTTCTTGGTCATCACTATTTAATAGTTCTTCAAGGACACGTTCTTTTGGTCATCACTATTTAATATCTTCATAAATTATATGTTTTACTTTGTCAAACAGGCAACTCTGTACAGTTATGCATATGATAACATTTTGTCTTATATAATGCAGAAATTACAGATGCTAAGAATGCGCTGCTGCTAGAGAGTGAAGGCTGGGTCGACCGATTAGCCCAGAATGGAATAAAGGCCGACCTGGATAAGTTCCAGGTAATTTGCATTAGCTAAACAATGCATGAGGGTTGCTCATTTATCTCCACTGGGGGGCAATTAGAAAGACTTTCAAGATACATTATGACTGTTTGGTGTTGATATAGTTAACGTTGTCAAAAATGTTGGGCATATAAGTGCAAAATTGGAAATTTTCAAGACAACTGAATGTATTAAAAGCACACTAATCAACGTCAGATCTTAAATGGAGTATCTGCTACATATCACTCTTTAATTGTTTAGAAATTATGCTACTGCCCTTTAGCAAGACATATTTGCAATAAAGAGAATATTCGTAAGTTAGAAAAAGTACGACTACTAGTCACACGTTTTATCTATGATAATGATATTAGCTTCTACGATGAGTTGCTTACGAAGGCAGGAGTACCAACACTTCATTTATAACGACTTGGAAAGATGGCCTTACATGTTAGGAAATAGCATATGTAATGGTATATAGATCTTATTCAAAGAATGAATTATCAGTATTTCAGGTACGATGCTATTTTGGAGCTACCTAGGGTGAGAACAAAAATATATGTCTAGGTTTCCTGCAGGTTTGCTGCTCCCCAGATCTGGAATAGCTGGACAATGAAGATTCGATGTCAGAACTAGTATGGTATTTTTCGCATGTTGTTGCAGAGATGAAGCTGTGCAACGCAATTACTTTTTCGGACAGCTTTTCATTTGTCCTTAGAAAAAGAGAAACATTTTGGTTTGAATGTTTTAGATTTTCTCAGGTTCTGGAAGCGTTTTGCAGTAATTTGTAATAATTGTAGACGGTATTACAGTCTAGTGTTTAACTAAGGTTTCAGTTTTATTAAATTTTGTTTGTGCTTAAATTAGATTCTAGTCCATTATTCAGTATTTGCTGTGAGGTATATTTTGCCTTTTTAGGTTCTTAGCTGTTCACTGGCCATCCTTTCTGCAAGGCAAAGTTTTACATGTTTCTTTAATTTTCATACCATAATTTTCATACCTAAAAAAAAGAAAATATATGTATTTAAATATGTATGTTGCTGGCGTTCGTACGAGAATGTATGCACGCATGTATGCATGTATGCATGTATGTAATTATTCATTCTGTATGTATGTTAACATTATATGAGTTTTACAATTACCCTGTAATCTCTAATTAACGGTTGCTTTAAATGTCCATGTTGTTCATCAGAGTATGTCAATGTCCCTGTTTTGCGTGTGCGATATGCACGCATGTTTTTCTTGTGATATTCATGCGTGTTTCTATGCCATGTGTGTGATATTCACGCATGTTTTCTGTGTGATGTGCACGCGTGTTTTTCTTGTGATATTCATGCGTGTTTCTATGCTATGTGTATGATATTCACGCATGTTTTCTGTGTGATATGCACGCATGTCTCGATGCTATGAGTGATATGCATACATGTGTCTATGGCATGGGTGTAATATGCACGAATGCTTCTATGCTTATTTGTGTGATATACACGCATGTTTGGACTCTCTGTGCGTGATCTGCGCACATGTCTCTGTGATCTATTTGTCTTATATGTATCATCTTAATGTATTAGATAGCCCAGTTGCTCTTAATGTATATGTTTTTAATTGATTGTTTGTCGGATCGATAGCTGCTAATAATTAATGTTATTCGTTGTAATATCCGACGTTATATGAAATTATTATGTCTTACACGATATCTTTATAAGTCTACAATATAATTTCGTCGCGAATGGTTACAGAAAATATTTTTTTAAAGTTTTGAGATGCGAAAAATGTCTTTGCAATTCTGTAGGTACAAATCGGAAATAAAGCGCCTATCCACCTGAAATGTAATGTCGATTGATGCCGTTTGGGTCACTGTGCCATTTACACAAACTTCATAGTTCATATGTTTTTCAAAGTCGATCACTTCTATTTAGGCATTATGGGATCAAGGACTACATGCAAGATTTACTTGCCTTCGAAATCGATGAACTTAACAACGTACACATCGCAGAAACTGAAGATTTGACAACATAAGTGCTCCTATAAGCATGTGCAATTTCAAAATACGTTAATATCTTTTGCGTGAAGAATGGTCATTTAATTAAATTACAATCAAGACATATCTTAAACTGACCTTTGTAAGTCATGAAAATAAACAAAGTAAGAAGGTCACGTGTTTGGAACTAATGTGTTACCCTTTACGCACAGACATGACCTCGGCGTGAGGATGCTATCCAAAAACTGAATCGTAAATCGTCCGATAGCAGAGGTGCTTACTTAGTGACATTGGTGCAGAGTGCCATTTACCTAACAAGCATTAATAGAGAAGGTACAAATCATCGAACTTATTACCTGCATTTGTGATCTCATGGTCAGTCCTAGCCTGCGTTACGGCTCTGTCAATTTTCTTAATGTCTTAGATTGACGGTCTCAGCGTTATCTCTCATGGAAGACAAGCTGCGGTTAGTGTGACCATACCAATAAATTTTATCTCATATTGGCTTAATAGCTTCATCATAAACCCAACTGCCTTCAAACTATGACTCTACTTTGGGAGTATATTTAACCAGTTATTTTTTCTGACTTTAACAATAGTTTATTTCCTCCGTTACATATAATACAGGGATCACGTCATTGTGTGGTTACGATATCGTAGCTAAATCATACAATCTCTCACCATATCCCTACTCTCTGACACCCCAGCCCCCACGAAATTCACTAATAATGTTTGAAAATTATTGTACAGCATAGTGACATATTAAGCAAACACTCAGTACTTCGTTTATTTATGTTTAGGGTTACCATATTTGAACTCACCAAAAAGAGGGCAATCTGAAGAGTGTGTCTATCCATGGGCGGCCTGTCCATATATGCGAACTAGGCGGTTGGCTAGGGCGTAAAAAATTTGAGGAAATACTATGGGGTGGGGTGGCACCGAGTGTATGATTCACCATGGGCGCCAGTTGTTTGCAGCTAACGCATTTTTATTTGTTGTTATTTCTGCTATCTTGAATTTCTCCACTGGTATCTGCCATCCAATGATACGTGCCTAGCCTCGTGTGAGCCAAACTTCAATAAATTATGATGTTTTTTCAAAACCGATCGCTTCTATTTAGGCATTATGGATTGCGGACTACTTGCAAGATTTGTTTACTTCCAAAATATAAGAACCAACCAGTAAAACTAAGTACCTCCGAAAATGAAGATTTGACAAAGGAAGTGCTGCAATATGCATGGGCAATTTTATGCTTTGCAAACGCACATATTTACAAATTTCTTTTACAAAAACTCGTGCTTACTTTAAATTACAATCAAGTGATATATTAGATTGATCTGAGCAAGTCATTAAAACAAACAAAATAATGAGCTTCTCCTAATATACAGACATGACCTCCGAGTTGTCGGCGTAGGTATAATATAAAAAATTGGATAGTAAATTGACATATTTCAGAGATGCTTAATGAGCGGCGATTGTGCAGTGTGGTATGGAGCATCATGGGATGTCAGGGTATCAGGCTAACATACATTTGAGGCAAACTTTTGTCTCGCAGAAATAGAAACGGTTGTTCCAAATGTCAAACCCTCATATGGCGCAAATCTCACAGAGCCACGCGAGAGTGGTTATACCAGATCACAACATCTGAGGATTCTTAGAAATAAAGCAAAGGATGCTCCTGTTCAGCTGGGAATGTAATTTGGTGATACACGACCCAAGTTGTCAGTGAAAGTCGTTGTGTGTACAGACGGTCGGAGGCTATGCATTCGTTAGTACCCGTTCTAAATGAGCAAAGACACATCTCACGACAACCGAAACTAAGGGCTGTTACGAGTGAAGACTAAAAGATCATTTCGCTAACAACTGGATTATATTTCTCATGAGACAGCATATAACTATCCTCTGTTTGTAGTGAAAGCGCAAAATCTCCAAACTTTTCCCAGTTATACATCCACCCCTTAATATTTTGCATATAAAAAGAACTACTCCCGAACACATCTGTTGATCACAATTACATGTCCAATGTACTCAGTGCAAATACGAATTTGCACATGTTTCTCAGGTAAATATTTTTTTTAATTATACTAATTTAAGGGACCCCGGTTGGCCGAGTGGTCTAAATAGCTGGCCTTTACTGGTCACTTCCATCTCACCTCTGTCTGCGTGGTTCTCGGGGCTCGGCCAATGTGGGTATGTGAGAAAACTTGCCAGTAGCTTCTCTTGGCTCGGTGGTTTTTATCGAAGCTTTCCTGGGTTCCTCCTCCACCATTTATATTGGCCGCCATGTATAGCCTATCATGTACTGCAAAATGGCGTTAAACAAACAACAACAGCAACAAAATCCTCTAGCGGGCATGGGGACTGTACATAGGCCGGATGTCTTCTCCTGAACGTTATAAGAGGCATGCATGCAGGAGAATCGCGTCCAAAAGGGTTTGAGCTCGAATCCTTCTGTCATATAAACCCGGATCATCTACAGTCATTGGACAAGGCACATTAGTTCTCTTCCCTTGGCACTCAATAACCCACGTAGGTTACTCTGCCGTGTAACTCCGAAGTTATCACGCCACCTCCGCTAGAGGAAATTTAAAGATGAAAAAGAACGAGGCTGTGAAAATGAACTAAATGTTTAAAACGTACAAAGGAAAAGCAAACTCCCATGACAACACTGAGTATATGAAACAAGAAATCAAATGAATCAGACGCATTCATATAAGGGTATTCCCCCTTCGTTAAAATAATATCAGGGGAAACAATTAAAGAATATTCAAGCACTGTGAGACTGTGATTCAATGAGACTCAAATTTACTTTTCAACACAACGTGCTTACGTGTCCTGAAGGTAAAGTGTTTACGTTGTCAGCGAAAATACATTTGTCGTTATGCACAGACAATGCTTCTTATTACACTTTAATGCTATGATCTCGTCACATATGATTTGGTTGGTTGGTTGGAATGGGTTTAAAGCCATTTTTCAGCACACAATAGTCTATACATGGCGGTCGGTAAATTTGGTGGAGAAAGTACCCGGAAAAATCACACTGTCCGACGGAAAGCTACTGGCAAGTTTCTGACGTACCCACGTTGGACGAGTCTGAGACTCGAACCAACGCCGACAAAGCTGATACGTCAGTGATCTGTAAAAGCGAAGCAATTTAGACCACTCCGCCACCCGGGACCCCAGAGTCACATTCGATCTGGATAAATTCATTTCGAGATAATTTTCTTTGCGACTAAGTAAACAAACTGGTAATTTTCGAATTTTAATTCTTTTGATCACGCATTTTTTCTTAATTTCTTTAGAAACTTTTTTTTAAAATCTTTGTTAGTCTGGAATGAATAAAGTTGCGAACTTAACTGACAAAACTCTCTAATAGGAATGTTTTTCAGCTCATCCGTAGAAAGTTCAGATACTTTCTTATTCATTCGCCTGATTGTAAATATGTGATATGTATGAAAGTCGGTACTGTTATATAAGTGTATGATATTCTTCGTGTTACCGTAGAAAGTTTTCTGCTCAACATAGATATACAACGAATATGGAACAGTCACGACTGGTTTCATTCTATCACCAAATTTGTTTTTGAGCTTGTCGTTGTAAACTTCGTATGTTAGCCAATAAAAGAAAACTTCAATGATGTAACACCGTCATAAACTGGATTTGATCAATTATATTTTTTCGTTTTGTAAATTGACTAAAACTACGTCTTTGTCAATATTTGCACCCCTTCCACCCGACATGTTTCTGACAATTGGAAAAATAATTCCTCTGTAAAAATATATTTCCCTGTTCATATTTTCATCAAATGTTCCGTTTCCTTACCAGACACAATGCTATTAATTATTTTAAAGAAGTCATTCTCGAATTCATTTGTTGCGTTTGGTCTCAAATTTATAATTGGTTTTTACACAGAGTTAGTCAAGAATGTTGTTTAAACTAGAAACCTCTGTGTATCTTGCTTTGTTGTAAACCTAACTCTATGTACAGCTATCATAATCAGTAGGGAATTGAAAACTTGTTTTTGTTTTCAATGTACATAGCAAATGTCGAACATTTTTGTACCCTTGTAATGTAATCGCCAAATTCACTGTTACGAATATGTAATTTAATTACTTGTGTGTTAATTTTAAATTCATTTTTTATTTTATTTTTGTATCATTACATTTTATTGTAATGATTATTTTCACGGGATCTGATATTTTTGAAAGAGATATTATGTTTATATAAAACGTAGTATGACTCGCATAAGCACGATTTTATCTTGCTATGGTTTGTCGATTTGGTAAACACTACGTGAAAACGATTGGTTATTGCCAAGGTCATTTTCTTGCCCACGTGTAATTGCATTGTTTACTGCGCTATTTGATGATGAAATAACCACGCGTTCCATCGTGCGCGCATGAAATGACGTCTTAGTTCAGTTTAAAAATACTCAGATCCCCGTGAAATATTCAGTCGTATAATATATCCTCAAGAAGAAGGATATATTTCTATTAGGTGCCGCAAAGAATTGTATTTTTACATCTTTGGAGCTCGAGATGTTTTATCATAGATGACAGCTTGTTCAGAAGTTAATCTATTTTTTAGAATATAATAATTTATTCCCTGGAAAACTATACAAATGACAAAGACATTCGATGGAAATTTATTCTAAATTGAAACATTACAAGTTGTGGTTCAACGTGGAAATCTTGACATTCGTATAAAGACTTCACCTGACGTCATCATCCTCCATCTTGGAACGTCATCAAGATTCGAACCTGGATTCAGTTAAAGCTATTTAGTGATAGGACTTATATATTTTTTCAGTACTAGGATAAATGTTTGGATTGTCTTCCTATTTTCTATTTTCACCTTTTCACCGTGTTTTCTAGGGAAATAAATCATTTTTGTTAAAACTTACAAAGCTTGTTGGTTTCACTCTTTTCTTTTGTTCCTTTTGAACGAGCCTATACGTAACAAGGAGAAAACTGGGGGCTCGTCAGGGATATTTGAATTTGGCTAAAATATTTCAGAAAATTGTTTTTTGAAATTTAAGTTCCCCTAGTTTTAAATCCCAAGTACTATTTTATATTTTGTTTGAAATCTTTAGTGAAAACAACAGGCTTTCATTCACAATGTTATCAAAAGTGGAAAGTTTTCTTTCTAGTCCACTCAGGAGCAGTTGGATAGTCTGAAAAAAGATGAGTTGCTTGAACTTGCCAGAAAGTACGATCTTTCTGAAAGAAAATCTTCCTTAACGAAACAAGAAATTAAAAGAATTTTGATTCAATATTTGTAAGAGAAGAATGATTTTGATAAAAGTGTTTTGGTTTCGGTCAGTAAGTCGGTATCAGACTCTGACATAAAAGTAATGTAATTAAAAATGAAATACAAGATGGAATTGGAGTTGAGGAAGCTCGAGCTTCAGAAAGAGGAAAGAGCGAAAGTGAAACAATTGAAGTTGGAATTGCAAGAGAAGCAATTGCAGTTACAGTTTGAGGAGAGAGAGAGAGAGAGAGAGAGAGAGAGAGAGAGAGAGAGAGAGAGAGAGAGAGAGATAAACAATTACAATTTGAAAAAGAGGAGAAAGAGAGACAGGAGAGGGAGAAAGAAAAACAATTATAATTTGAAGAGAGAGAGAGAGAGAGAGAGAGAGAGAGAGAGAGAGAGAGAGAGAGAGAGAGAGATAAATGCAGTTACAATTTAAGAAAGAGAAGAGAGAGAGAGAGACAGATGCAATTGCAAAGAGAGAAGGATGAAAAGGAATTTCAAATTAAAATGAAAGAAATGGAGCTGGCAAGTGAAAAGCACGATCCCACTTCACATACAAATTCAAGTTTTGATATTACAAGAAATATCAAGTTAGTGCCCCCTTTTCTGGAAAAAGAAGTAAACAGATATTTTCCTTGTTTTGAAAAAATTGCGGAAAATTTGAAGTGGCCAAAGGAGCATTGGACTCTATCATTACAATCTGTACTTACTGGTAGAGCTAGTGATATTTATTTTTGACTGTCACTAGAGCAGAGTGAAGACTATGATGTGGTTAAGGACTGTATTTTGAAGGGTTATGAGTTAGTCCCCGAGGCTTATCGGCAAAAATTCAGGAATTCTAGAAAATCAACTCACCAGACCTATGTCAAATTTGCATGGAAAAAGCACAACAATTTGATAGGTGGTGCTCTTCTAGAAAGGTCAACAAAGATTACGAAAGTCTCAGACAGCTCATGTTAGTTGAAGAGTTTAAGAACTGTGTCCATAGTGACATTAAGACTTATCTTGAGGAGCATGAGATCGAAGCCTTGGAAAATGCTGCTCGTGCTGCTGATAAGTACTTCTTAACTCATAAAGTTTCTGTTGTAGGCAAGTCTTTCACTCAGCAGTCTACTGGTAAAAAGGTATTTCAGCCTAATACGACTCCTTCAAAATCTCAATCTTTTACAACTTTTAAAAATCAAGCTTCTGATAAGCTTGATACAAAATACTTGTCTCTTCCTACGTGTACCTATTGAAAGAAGAAAGGACACGTTATTTCTGATTGCATCAAATTGAAATATAAGCATCAGAATAAAGACAGACCATCCCAAATACTCTTATTTCTAAGAGGTCAAGGTCACGGTCATGTATTGAAAGCAATACATTTGTTGGGTCTAATAAACCCCAGTCTGATTTTATTATGGAAAATTATGAACCATTCATGTCGAAGGGTTCTATATCACTCTTGGGTAATTTGGCCAATCCTATCCCTATTAAAATTTTAAGGGATACAGGAGCTTCTCAGAGTCTTTTATTGTCAGGTATTTTGCCTTTTTCTGAGAAGTCCTGTTCTAATGAGAGTGTTCTCATTCAGGGAGTAGAGTGCGGTTTTGTTAATGTTCCTCTCCATTCTGTAAATTTGTCATCAGACTTAGTTTCAGGACCTGTGACAGTCGGAATAGTGTCTAATTTACCCGTTGAGGGCATTCATTTCTTGCTAGGCAACGACCTAGCTGGAGACAAGGTTGTGGTTAATCCATTTGTAACTGACAAGCCTTCTTTGAATCAGAAAGTTGATCCAGTTGAAAAAGAATACCCTGATTTATACCCAGCTTGTGCAGTTACCAGAGCTATGTCAAAGAAACCTCTTGAGAATGATTTTGATAAGGACGGTATTCCTTTACCTGACACATGTATTGGACAGGCTTTTGATGAGGTCACTTTCACTTCAATTTGGATCAATCAAAATGTATTGATCACAGTGATCTTCTTTTAAATACTCATTCTCTTTTATCTAATCAGGGTGACAAACGACAATCACTTGTCGTCGAACAGGAAAAAGATGCTGAGATCTCCTGTTTGTTTCAGAGGGCCATTAGTGAAACTGAAGCCATTGAAGTACCTGTCTGTTATTTCATTAAAAATGGAATTCTTATGAGAAAATGGAGACCTCCCGAGGTACCTGCTAATGGCGAGTAGTCAGTGAACTATCAGATTGTAGTTCCAAAATCTTACAGACAGGAAATACTTAGTTTGGCCAATGAAACTCCTCTGGCTGGTCATTTAGGGATAACTAAAACTTATCACAAGATCTTGACTCACTTTTATTGGCCAAAAATCAAAAGTGATGTTTGTAAATTTTATAGATCTTGTCATACTTGTCAGATGGTAGGAAAACCCAATCAGAAGATACCTAAGGCTCATCTGCAACCAATTCCTGCATTTGACGAACCATTTAGCAGAATTATGGTAGATTGTGTTGGTCCCTTACCTAAGACCAAGTCAGGCAACCAATATTTGTTGACCATTATGTGTGCGTCAACAAGATTCCCAGAGGCGATTCCTTTGAGGAATATTAAAACCAAAACTATAGTAAAAGCTTTGATAAAGTTTTTTACTCAATTTGGCCTTCCCAAATCTGTCCAATCGGATCAAGGGTCAAATTTCATGTCTGGAATTTTCCAGCAAGCTATGCACGAATTAGGCATTAAACAATTTAAATCTTCTGCCTATCATCCTGAGAGCCAAGGGGCCTTAGAAAGATTTCATCAGACTTTAAAGAATATGATTCGATCATATTGCTTTGATACGAACAAAGATTGGGATGAAGGCATTCATTTACTTTTGTTTGCTGTTAGGGAGTCCGTTCAAGAATCTTTAGGATTCAGTCCCTTTGAACTAGTTTTTGGACATACTGTGCGTGGACCTTTGAAATTGTTGAAAGAGAAACTTCTTTCAAATGAAGATACTGAGCTCAATCTTCTTGATTATGTTTCTGATTTTAAGTACAAATTGTCAAAGGCTTGTGAGGTCGCAAGAGCAAATCTGCGCTCTACTCAGTCCAGAATGAAATCAAGATATGATAAAACTCAAGGGATAGGAGTTTTCAGCCTGGTGATAGAGTTCTAACTCTCTTGCCCGTTCCACAAAATCCCCTTCAGGCCAAGTATTATGGTCCATACACGGTTGAAAAAAAAGTAAATGATTTAAATTACATCATAAATACTCCTGGTAGGCGAAAACAAAAACAACTTTGCCACATTAACATGTTAAAGGAGTATATTGAAAGAGATAGCTAAGTAAATCATACAATTAATTTAGTTGTACCTGTCCCACCAACTGAGGATTTAAGTGAAGAAATTCAATTGGACACTGTTGATCTTGGAGCAACAAATCTTCGGAATTCGGAAATTATGAAAGATCTGGACCAGAAACTTTTACATTTACAACAACAAGAAAGGAATGAACTTAAACAGTTATTATTCAAATATGAGCACTTGTTTCCGGATATTCCTACAAGGACAAACTAAAGTTTTCATGACGTTGAAATTGTAGATTCAAAACCTATGAAACAACATCCATTCAGGATGAACCCTCTCAAACAGGAATACTTGAAAAAGGAAATTCAGCATTTGTTGTAGAACGACTTCATAGAGCCCAGTAAAAGTGATTGGAGTTCACCATGTATACTTGTTCAGAAACCGGATAAAACTTTCCGTATGTGCACTGATTATAGGAAGGTGAACAGTGTGACAAAAACAGATTCATTTCCATTACCAAGAATCGATGATTGTATTGATAAAATTGGAAATGCCAAGTACGTCACCAAATTTGACCTTCTGAAAGGATTTTGGCAAATTCCACTTACGGAAAGAGCAAAAGAAATTTCGGGATTTGTGACTCCAGATGGATTCTATCAATATAAATTAATGCCGTTCGGGATGAAGGGTTCCCCATGTACTTTTCAACGTTTAATGAATATGATTACCTCTGGTCTAGAAAATTGTAATGCTTACGTCGATGATGTTATCATCTACAACGACACCTGGAAAGAACATCAAGCCACGATTCGGAAATTCTTTGAAAGACACACTGATGCAAATTTGACAATCAATTTATCTAAAAGTGAGTTTTGCCTTGCTTGTGTAACTTTTCTAGGACATATTGTGGGACATGGTCAAGTTAAACCTATCGATGCTAAGGTCAAAGCTATCTCAGATTTTCCTCTGCCTGTCAGTAAAAAGCAACTGATGCGATTTTTGGGTATGGCCGGATACTATCGAAAGTTTTCTTCCAATTTTTCTAATATTGCTGAACCTCTGACAAACTTGTTGAGCAAGAAAAGCAAGTTTCTTTGGACTGAAAAATGTCAGGAGGCTTTTGATAGGTTAAAAGCCATACTCAAAAGTGCGCCGGTTCTCACAGCTCCAAATTTCAATCAATCTTTCAAATTATCTGTGGATGCAAGTGATGTTGGGGTTGGAGCAGTATTGATTCAAGAAGATAGAAAATGTGTTGATCAGCCAGTGTGCTATTTCTCTAAGAAATTAAATAAGCACCAAAGAAATTACTCAACAATCGAAAAGGAATGTTTGGCTTTAATATTGGCATTACAGCATTTTGATGTTTACATTAGTTCAGCTTCTTCTCCGGTTGTCGTGTTTAGTGATCACAACCCCGTTACTTTCATCGACAAGATGAAAAATAAAAATCAAAGATTATTAAGGTGGAGTTTGTTTTTGCAAGAATATAATCTCAACATCAGGCACATCAAAGAAAAAGACAATTTGATTGCAGACGCACTTTCCGGTGTATAGAGATATTATTTTCATATACATTTTGTATAATTCATAAGAGTTCTTCTTATGTAATTTTCTTTACCTGATGTATATTTTAGATATGGTAAAAAAGAAAGATTTATTACATAAATCTTTCATTTTACTTTATGGGGGAAAGTGTTACGAATATGTAATTTAACTACTTGTGTGTTAATTTTAAATTCATTTTTTATTTTATTTTTGTATCATTACATTTTATTGTAATGATTATTTTCACGGGATCTGATATTTTTGAAAGAGATATTATGTTTATATAAAACGTAGTATGACTCGCATAAGCACGATTTTATCTTGCTATGGTTTGTCGATTTGGTAAACACTACGTGAAAACGATTGGTTATTGCCAAGGTCATTTTCTTGCCCACGTGTAATTGCATTGTTTACTGCGCTATTTGATGATGAAATAACCACGCGTTCCATCGTGCGCGCATGAAATGACGTCTTAGTTCAGTTTAAAAATACTCAGATCCTCGTGAAATATTCAGTCGTATAATATATCCTCAAGAAGAAGGATATATGTCTATTAGGTGCCGTAAAGACTTGTATTTTTACATCTTTGGAGCTCGAGATGTTTTATCATAGATGACAGCTTGTTCAGAAGTTAATCTATTTTTTAGAATATAATAATTTATTCCCTGGAGAACTATACAAGTGACAAGGACATTCGATGGAAATTTATTCTAAATTGAAACATTACAAGTTGTGGTTCAACGTGGAAATCTTGACATTCGTATAAAGACTTCACCTGACGTCATCATCCTCCATCTTGGAACGTCATCAAGATTTGATCCTGGATTCAGTTAAAACTATTTAGTGATAGGACTTATATATTTTTTCAGTACTAGGATAAATGTTTGGATTGTCTTCACAAATTGTAATTCCTATTTTCTATTTTCACCTTTTCACCGTGTTTTCTAGGGAAATAAATTATTTTTGTGAAAACTTACAAAGCTTGTTGGTTTCACTCTTTTCTTTTGTTCCTTTTGAACGAGCCTATACATAACATCACTTCTGATGTAAATGAAGTAGCATAGCCATGTGGTTTTTCAAAAAGAATTTATTCTATTCGTATATTTTGTTTGTAATTTGCCCATTTAATTTATTTTTTTATACATTTTTTGATCATTGGGTTATCGAGCATTTACATCGATCTGTGGCACCTAGGTTAGCAACGAATGACTCTGACCTCATGCTTCAGTACTTAGTTCTGCTGAGTTCTGAAGCTTGGACGTCACGATATATCTTTTATCAAAGCATCTTTAGGACGTATATATCATGAATTACATCAGCCTTTCTATGTGGCATCATGCTAATTCCAACTCGCATGCCATGTTAAACATCATTAACATACTAGTCTGTTAAAGTTCATGTTCTAGGCGGAGCATTTCTAACCGTGAATTATGAGCTAATCCGCGGCGACAATAGGAGTGTCCACAATGCGCTAATCATTGGGGACTATGGTACTGTACACCATGCGCTAATCCCGGTGGATCATAGCTGCACACACCATACGCTTATCCGCCAGGAGGAAGGATTGTAGGAGTGTGCACCATGTGTTGGACTATAGTTATGTACACCATGTGCTAATCTGGAAGGACTTTGTAAGGGCGCATCATCCGTTAATCCGAGAGGATTATAGTAGTTTGCACAACGCGTTCACAGATGGGGGGGGGGGACTGTTGGGATGTGCATCATGCGTTAATCCGGGATGACTACTGGAGTATGAACTAGACTAGTGTAGAATCTGCCCTAATTCGCGATGACCATTGAAGAATTCATCATGCGCTAATCAGGGGGATTATATGCGATAATCTGGGAACTTGTGCACTTGTGCTAATCCGGAGGGTTATTAGAAGTGTCACCTTGAGCTAATCATGGTGGACTATAGTAGTGTGCACCACGCACTGATCAGGGGGAACTATGGTAGTGTACACTGTACACCATGTGCGTAGTTCTCACCATGCGCTAATCCGGGACCGACTATCAGAGTGTGCACAATGCGCTAATTCGGGAGGGTACTAGGAGTGTGCACCATGCGCTAATCTGGCATGCCTATAAGCAGTGTGCACACCAAGTGTTAATTAGTGGCATTATAGTAGTCTGCACCATACGCAAATCCGGGGAACTATAGCAGTGTGCACCATGCATTTTTTGAGGGGACCTTAGGAGTGTGAGACGACATAGCTTCACATAGACTTCTGTTAAAATGTGGCCGTTTGGAATATAGCCACAAAATTTATAGCAGGAATTTAACAGATTGGGACTGTTTAGACTCAATTGGAATTGAACAGGGCGACGTCGCGGTACTGGACACTGGCAGCAATGTTGCAAGTGGCTGACCTCAATCGGGCGGAACACTGGCAACAATGTTGCAAGGGGCTGACCTGAATACGCGCTACTCTAGGTAGGGACAAATACAAAAGAGATATACATACATAGACATAGACATAGACATGGACAAATAAACAAATACACAAATAGGGCAAGAGAGAATAGATATCTTTTTTAGGCAATGGAGTGGCCCTGAAAAGGGCCGTTTAACTTTCTTCTACTTTCTCTCATCCCTTCTTCTTCTCCACCAGCACCTCATTTTTTTGCAGGACATTTTTCTTCCCATTCTCTTCCTTCTCCTTCTTCTCCTCTTTCTTCATCTTCTCATTCTCCTCTTCTTTTTCCATCATTCTTCTCATTCCATTTTCTCATTTCCTCTTTTTTCTCTATGTCCTCCTTCTCCTTCTTTTCCTGTTTGATTAGTTCTCTCAATATTTCTTTCCCTTTCTTCAAATTATTAATCTCCAATTTCAATCTATGCGGGCTATAACCCCCATACTCTATTCTGATTTGCATTTCCTCCACCATGCCTATGGTATCACCACTTCTTGCAATTTATTCATTTTGTCCACGTGATTGCTGGCCACTTTTGTTATTCAATGTTGAATGGCGCGATTACTTACTTACTTACTTAAAAGAATTAAAGTCGCATATGCTAACAAGAGCTTGCGCGACTGGTTAATTCTCTTGTGTCGAAATTTTAATTGGTCGGGGTTGTAGGAATGGTGCCACTACAACCCCGCTTTAATTTGCGATGGTCGCACTTTTTAATTAGGTCTGGCAAAGACAAAGGAGGAAAAGGACCCAGAAATGCGCGAGCGCAACAGCAATAGACGTCGTGTACGCCCCAGAATCCAGACCGTACTTTAAATTGTCAAATTTAGTCCAGTTAGGTTAGGGGACAGAAGCTATTACCAATAGTGTGTAAGCCACCTGTGCAATTAACCAAATAAAAGAAGTTTTAAAAATTTCGTTAATATAATTAGAAGTTGGAATTTAGTGTACAAAGTGTACATAAATTTCCTAAATTATACCAATTATACCAGTCAAAGCGACTCATAGTTTTCGTGTCACGCATAAGAATTAAACATACTACACAAAAAATTTTGATGGTGGAGGAACCAAAGGGTATTACACGACAGAGATTTTATCAAAAAGGTTTTCAAGCTAAAATGAAAACCTATACATTCAGGCAATATTGAAAGTCAGGTTTCCATCTTCTTCTGACTTCTCTGTACTAGTGCAGGCTTATCAGTATGTAGGCCACTTCGGAATGACGGCTGTTCCATATCCGTTCCAAGGTAGCTGCATTGGTCCCGTGTCTCTCTCATGTAGAGACCGCCTAATGAGTTAACGCTGTGGAATTCCTATGGCCGCTCTATCATTCATCGTTGTAGCCTGTTATTCGTGTCCGTTTCGGTAGCTTTTAGTGTAGGGCAATTCGTTGCAGGCGCGCGGTAGACTAGACTGTTATACTACATCGTTTGGCCACGTTCTATTTACTTCTACTTCTTTGTTTGGTTGTTTCGTGATCGTTAATGTGTAGCTCTTTGTCTTTGTCCCGCCTTTTCCCGCCGGCGCCCCTTTCACCGTACTCCCGCTCCGCTGATCCTGCCTGTTCGGTGTCCACTGCCTGAATGTTGATGGCGCGATTGACTGACTGACTGAAGGATTTAAGTCGCCTGTGCACGATGTGCTTTTGCGACTGGTTATAGTCCCGGGCTGGACCTTTTGCCCTGGGCTGGGCCATTCTGTCTGTTGGAGGTGTGAGCATGGTGCCATCACAGCCCCCAAACCCGCAACCACGCGCCCCGGCCCAACGCCAAGGCTGAATTTCCTGTCAAATCTTGTCCAGTTTTTCTATTGGACAGCCCTATACCAATGATGTGTTAAGTCACCTGTGCAATGTTTCAGTCTTTTAAGGTTGTGAATTTTGAATACTTTGATGAATTGGAATTTTGTGTACTTAGCATACTTGTGCGTTTGCCGAAAGCGGTTTCCAATCGTGCGGGATGTTTGCCATTCCGTTAGCATTATTTGTGCTTAGTCTTTTTGGTGGTTTTCATTTTTGACGGTGGAGCCAAAAGGATCGAGTTTGTTTTGTTTTTGTTGGTTTTAAAGGGGGAGGGGGCACTCTCTCCTCAACTCCCACAATTTTCCTCGTTATCGGGTTCTTGGTGGGAAATCTATTTAGTCAGCATTGGCTTGCCGCTATTAGGATCCCACCCGGGTATATGCTTGTATGTTTTCCCCAGCACCCGTTTTGTGCCCGTTTTTGCTTGTCTTGTGGATAAGTGTGAGGTGAGAGATGTTTGTAACAGCAGGTAGAGCTTCCTGGACTGCTTTTTCCTTTAATTTGTGAAGTCGTGGGTAGGCCTTCCCTTATTGCTTCACAGTCTGGCCATTTCGAGTGGGGACTACAATAGCTCCTTCTTACGAGGAGGAATTACACCTCGATCTGGTTGGTTTTCGTTGTCCGGAACGCTTTTGTTTTGCTTTTGTGGGGAAGGGGATTTGTGAAGCAGCAGGTAGAGCTTCCTGGACTGCTCCTTGCTTTGATATTTCCTTTGATATGTGTTGTGGTGGGTAGAGCTTCCCAACCACTTCACAACGCTTGTCCGGAACGCTTTTTGTTTGCTTTTGTGCGGGAATGGGTTTGTGGAGCAGCAGGTAGTGCTTCCTGGACTGCCCCTTGCTTTGATTTTTACTTTGATTTGTGTTGTAGTGGGTAGAGCTTCCCGACCACTTCACAGCTTGTGCAATTGCAGCTCCCTCCCCCCCCCCCCTTTTCCCTCACTTCTACCTTGGTGCTCGGGTCATGGCGGGAAATCTTTGGTCAACACTGGCTTGTTGACTTCAGGATCCCTCCCAGGTATTTCCTAGTATGTTTATCCTAGTACCTGTTTTTATGACCCTCGCTTCCTTTTGTTTTGCTTGTCCGGTTGGGAGAGTGGTGTGGGGGTCGTTATTCAGTCTTGTTTTATCCGGTATTTCAACCTATTATTTGACATTTAAATATATGTTGTCCGGATCATACGTTTACAATAAAAGTAATTTGATAAATTGAAGAAAATGCGGAGTAAGATCCATTAATATTTAACATGTATTAGATGCACATAGATTAGTTAGGTGAACATGTTGTATAAATTATAATTTAGAATATGATATGAATATTAATAAAAGGTAGTCTCTTCTTTTTCTCTTCTTCCATCCCGATGTGGGGACTTTGTTGTCTGGTTTTGTGTCCCTCTCATACATTTTTCCTTTTCGCCTTTGGATGAGATGTTTCTGTGGTTGTCTGTAGATTTTCTGTCCGGTTGTTGGGTTTGTATGCTATGTGTCTTGCCGCTTCTGTTGTGTTTTAGTGTCCGTCCGTTTATTGTTCTGGTATTATGGGTTAATTTCATGCCGGTTGTGTTAGATGGTAAGGGGAGAAGTGGAGAAGTGGGGTGGAATAAACCCACTTCCCGTTAAGAATAAATTTTTTTTTTTTGTTTTTGTTTTTTTTGTTTTTTAAAAAATAGTTTGGTGAGTATGCTGGGGTCATGCCGGGGGGGGGGTATGTTGGGTGGGTGCCGGAGGTCATGCCGGGTGGGTGGTAAGGGGTGGGCGGGTTCATGCAGGTGGGTTTTTTATGAAACGGGTTTTCTCATGCTGGGGGGTTGTTGGTGATGTGATTTTGTGTTATGTACTTTTGTTTTCGTGGTTAAACTTGCCTTTTGGCTGACCTCCGGGTCTTAGTCCATTATATATTTACTTTGTAAGATGAGTTTGTTTTTCTTGTTGTGTTATTAGTGTTTTGTGTTTTGTTGTGGTTATGTGTGTTTGGTAAGTTAATTCCCTTCTGGTAGAGATGTGTCGCTTTGTGTTGTTTCAGTTTTGTTGCCTTGTTCATCCTTTTTGGTCGTGTTGTTTGGGAAGTCTGGTCTTTTGCTGGTGTTCCTTTTAAGTGTTCCTCTGTATGTGGTTTTATTTCAGATGTTAAATATGAAGTGGGTGGTTTCCTATTTAGCTCTTTGTGTTCAGGCGGTGTTGTTGTTTTCTTGGCCCGTGATGTATTTTCCCGAGCTGGTAGTAAGAGCGTTTTTCCTATTTTGGTTCTGTTGGTTTCATGTTGTCCTTTCCTTTGGAGGGTTTTGGGTTTCCTGTTGTTCCTGGTTGCTTCTTTTCTGTAGGTGATAAATGTGTCAGTGTATGACGTTCAGTTGTATTGCTTCGTTTTCGTGTTTGGGCTTGCCGTTTGGCTGGACTTAGTCCATAATCCGTTTAATGAACTCTGCAAGGTGTGTTGGTTATTTCTTGGTGTGTCATTGGTGGTTTATTGGGATTATATGTGTTAAAATTTGTTTATTGCCTTCAGGAATCGGATAATGTTGTTGTAGGTTGTTTCTAGGTTCTTGTTCTTTGTTTTGTCCAGCATGTCAGGGTAAGTTGTTGGGGAGCCAAGTCGTTGTTGGTATTCCTTGAAGTTCTTCCTCTGGTTGTGGTATTTATTGCAGTCGTTGAATATGTGGGGTAGTGTTTGTAGTTCTGTGCAGTGTGGACAATTCCGATTGTTGCTTTGTTGGTCCGTGATGTGATTTCCAGCGTTGGTTTGTATGAGTGTTTTTCCTGTTTTGATTCTGTTGATTACTTGTAGTTCATCTTTTTGCAGTGTTTTTGGCATCTTGATGTTTCTGGTAGTTTCTTTCTGTAGGTGGTAGAGATGTCTTCCTTTGTTTGAGTTGTCCCAGAGTTGTTGCCATTTTTCGTTGATCTTTTGCCTGACCTTGCTGTATAATTCCTGGACACTGTAGTCGATGTTTTGAATTTCACAGTGTTGTAGACTTTGTTTGGCTGCGAGGTCAGCTTTGTCGTTGCCTGTTAAGTTGATGTGTGAGGGCACCCATAGGAATTCAACTTTGATCTGGTTCGATTCCAGTTCACGTAGAATGAACATTGTTTCTTCTAGCATGTTACTCCGGCTTTGAGATGATCCTGTTTCTATTGTTTTTAGGACATAGAGTGAGTCCGTGATGATTACACGTATTTTGCTGGTTTGGCTCTTTATCCATGTCAATGCTTGTTTGATACCCCAGAATTCTGCAGTATAAATTGAACACCCGTCCGGAAGTCTAGCTTCTATTTTTTGTTGTGCTCTGTCACTATGACCGCTGCTGCTGTTCTGTTGAGTTCTCTTGATTTGGAGCCATCTGTGTATATTTTGTTGTATAGGGCGTATTGTTCTTCTAGGATTTGATTTATTGCCGTTAGTAGTTTCCAGGGGTTGTGTTGTTTGTGTTCCAGTGTTTTGATTGTAAGGTTTACTGTAGTTTCGTTGTTTCTCCATGGTGTGGGGTCGGATATTTTTCGTTGTTCTGCCTGGGTTTCATTTATTTGCATTTCTTTCTTTAGTGTGTGGGCTTTCTTGCAGGCTGGAGGGTTTGGTACTAGTTTTGGGATGAATGGTTTCTCGCAGTTTCTGAATGCTGTTCTTGTTGGGTAGTTCTCTGGGAGTATGGAGTTTCGGATTGCATATCGTAGGATATGTTCTTCTCTTCTGAGGTGTAGCGGTAGGTCTCCTGTTAGTGTTTGTAGTTCATCGTTCGATGTGTTCGGTAGTAGTCCTGTACATATTCTGAGTGCCTTGTATTGGATGCTGTCGAGTTTTTGTAGAAGGGCTTTGTTTGCGGAGTCGTAAAGTTGACAGCCATAGTCCAATTTTGCTCTGATTAGGGTTTTGTAGAGCATGAGTAGTGTCTGTTGGTCTGCCCCCCATGTTGTTCCTTAGAGATGTTTCAGTAGGTTCATGTCTTGCTTGCATTTGGTGATTAAGTCAGTGATGTGGTGTTTCCAAGTAAGGTGTTTGTCTAATGTCATGCCCAGAAAGTATGTTTGTTTGACAAATTTAATAGGCTGTCCTTGCAGATACAGGGTTGAATATTTGGGTTTTCGTTTGTTTGTTGGTGAGAAGAGTATTCCAACTGTTTTGTCTCCTGATATTTTGAATCCCCAGTTGGTTGCCCATGTTAAGATTGAGTCGAGGTTCTTCTGTAGGTGGCTGATGTAAGTATGGTTGTTGAGATTTCCAGCTTTCCAGATTCCGCTGTCGTCGGCGAACTGGGATAGAGAAATGGTGTTGTCGATGTAGTCCGTGAGGTTGTCGATCATTATGTTGAAGAGCGTGGGACTTATTACGCTCCCTTGCGGTGTCCCATTGTCTAGCGTGTAAATGTTGGAGGTTTTGTCGCCCACTCTAGTTTTGATCTGTCGTCCTGTTAAAAAGTTCGCGATCCATCGATGCATCCTTCCGTTGATTCCGCGTTGGTTTAATTTAGAGATGAGTCCTTTGGTCCATACCAGATCGAATGCTTTTTCCAGGTCGAGGAGTATTGCTATGAGATGTCTGTTTGTTTTTTGTTTTGCGTTGAAGGCCAATTTAATATCCGCTTCCAATCTGATGAGTTGATCGATTGTGGATCTTTTGTTACGGAAGCCGCTCTGGTTTTCTGTCAGGAGGTTGTTTGTGTCCATGTGGTGTTTGATTCTGTTGATTACCATCGTTTCCATGATTTTGCAGATAGAGTTTGTTAGGGAGATCGGTCTGTATGATATCACAACTTTAGTGTCCTTGCCGGGTTTCGGTACCGGGATGACTATTGCTTGTTTCCATGGTGCTGGTATGTTTCCTGTTTCCCATATTTGGTTGATCAAGTCGACTGTTATCCGTTGCATGTTTGGTGGTAGTTGCTTGTATATGATGTATCCGAGGTTGTCTTCACCTGGTGCTGTGGGTTTTTGTTTTGTAATGCTAGTTTCCATTCATGGAGTGAAAAGTAGTCGTTTAGAGGCGAGTTATTGCTGATTTCTTCTGTGTGTTGATCTGTAAATATGTGTGGGTGTTTGCCTTCTATGAGTTGTCTTTGTGTCATAAAGGTTTGTGTGTGAGTTTGGTTACTGCTAGCATGGGCGAAGTGTTGTGCTAGTAGTTCCGCTCTTTCCTGGTTATTTTGTGCTGCTCTTATTTTTGGTGACGATTTAGGGGCGTTCCCTCTGATGGCTTTAATTTTTGCCCATACATCTTTGGATTTGGTGCGATGGGAGAGTGTTGAGCAGTATTCTTTCCAAGATTTTTGTTTGGCTTCTTTGATGACTGACTTTACAATAGTTTCGTGTTGTTTGTATGTGGTTAGGTCTGTGGTTAGCTTGATTCTTTGGAAGCGATTAAGTGCCCTTTTTTTCTCCTGAATTGCCCTTATGCATTGTTCAGTCCACCATGGTACTTGGCGTTTACCTTTTTTCCGCTAGTTTTTGGCATTGTTTCTTGCGCTACTGCGTTGATAATGTTGTTATAGTATGTGTTGCTGTCGGGGTTCTGTAGGTCTTCAATATGTATGTTACTTAGTATGGCTTGAGATTGGTTCCAGTCCGCGTGGTCTATTTTCCATTTTTGTATGTTTTGTTGCTGTTCTCTTGGGCGTTGTAGATAGATGGTGGTTTGTATTGGGAAGTGGTCGCTTCCCTTGGTACTTTGGTTTAATACCTCCCAGATCGGAGATTTGCGCAATTGGTGTTGTTGCGAGTGTTGGATCCAGCGTCGTGAGATTTCCAGTTGCAGCGTCTAGTCTTGTTGGAGTTCCAGTGTTTAATATTAGGAGTTGATTGTTCCTGGCGTATTTCTTCAACCTTTTGCCCATTAAATCCGTACGGTTTCCTCCCCATTCTGTGTTATGCGCGTTAAAGTCTTCGCAGATGATGATGTTTTTCCTTTTTTGTTGGATGATTTGTTGGAGGCTATGTGTGGAGTTTGTGGTGTGGGTAGGTGGGTCGTAGATATTGTAGATGTTGATGGGTCGATTTCCTATTTTGATTTGGATTCCTTGGTGTTCAATGTGGTTGTTTTCTGAGTCGATTTTAATATCAAGTTCGGATACTTCTGCTATTGAGTTGTGTATATATATTGCTAGTCCTCCGACTCGGTTTCCTTGTGGTCGTTGTTAATGGTAGCTGGTGTCGTAGTCTTTGATTTTTGGTATTTTGGTGTAGGTTGTTGGTAACATTGTTTCTTGTAGACATTGTTTCTTGTTGCGCGATTGATGAACACTTCACATATATGTCTGAAGCACGGACGTTAAGGAAAACATCCCCTCTTACCAACTACCCATATCACCTACCAAACAATCCACAATGATGAGAGTGCTAACCTAAAATAAATTTTTATACAAAACCACTATACTTTCTATCAATATATATTTGGACAAGGAAAGTTTTTTATTTACAAAATACATCATTACCTACAATTACATCAGCAAAGGAGTTTATAGTCACACTACTCCACATTCAAACAAATCAAACACTCATAAGTGTAGGGACAAAGGGTTTGTAGGGAAATACACACGCGCACACACACATACAATTATATTTTTTGGCAACTAGATTAGTCTCTCTTTTCGAGAGATCTGTTTAGCCCTGAGAAGGGCTGTTTTTATAACTCCAAATACACCTGGTTAATGCCTGTACCTCCCAGGCCGGGCATCACACACGCAACGTGGGGTCCAATCATGCTCCCAATTGATACGTGTGGTTGAGAGCGCGGAGGGGTGGTTTGAGTGGCATCAACATCCCAGTTTTCACTCTGGGGGATAGTGAAGACTTCCCTCTGTCTTCTATTCTGCACCCGGGGATGATGAGGTCTCCTTATCTCCTGCCGACGCTGCGGCTCCCACTCTTCCCGCTGTCTCTCCAACTCCTCAAAGTTTTCCATCTGGAGTACAACGGCTCTTGGTACTGGTGGTTGTGGCTGTGGCTGTGGATGATGTGGTGGCGGTGGTGGTGTCCTCACCTCAGACTTGACCTCACATAAAGGCCTAATTATATGAGGTGAGGCAGGATCTCTCGTTTCTTTTCCTTCTCTTTTTTCTTCTTTTTTTCCTCTCCTCTTCTATGCTGGCACTTCCCTGGATCGCCTCCATGGCCAGTTCGTCCAGGATGCGTCTGCATACTCCAGGTGTATTTGGAGTTCAAGAAGTTTGGCTAGTCTACTCATGTTAACGAGTGAACCCTGGGTAGCCAGAGTGACGAACGCTCTAATTTATATGTCTGAAGCAAGGACGTGAAGGAAAACATTCCCCTTACACAAAAACTAACAATACCCACTCCACCATCAATAAAATGGAACGCGCGGAGCTAAACGAAGCACTCAGGTTCACTTTCATCACCTACAAAAGCACTTTATTACAACTCCTACATATAAGAAACACATAGACTAGGGAAACGAAATGTTTATAGACACACTTCTATCCCATTACTTACAAACACACACACTATCTTACATGTTAAAGAACCGAAATGTTTATAGGCACACTTCTATTTTTTAACCTACCAGCACACAAAGACAGACAAATATTTTAGCAATTTGACTAGTATCTCTTTTCTAGATTGTTGGAGGTAGCCCTGAAAAGGGTTGTATTTGTTGGAGCGGTTATGGCAATCTCTTATCGTCTAAGATTGCATCCTTGTCTGGCTGCAGGCTTTCCAACAGGATAGGGTCTGCTTCTGCCGAAGGAAGAAGAGAACTCTTTCTTGTCCATACGACAGTCCACAAAACCTCTGTCTGGCTCCCGCTGTTGTTGCTTCTGTTGCTGTTCTCTCTGCTGTTTCTGAAGTTTGCACTTCTCGGTCCATTCTTCTTGCTCCTTCTTGATTTCGTCTTTAAACATCTCTTCTATCAGGTCTTGGCACTTTAAAGATCCTGACATTCTCTATCTCATCTGGATTGTGTATCAGGTTTTGCCTGACACGATGTAAATTCACGTGGGCTTCGTTTAGCTTTGCTTGTCTTAAACACATCTTTATATGTGGACGAGTCAACAATGGATGGTCAGACTGGTTAGTTAGTTCGAATTTAGGTCGCATTCGCCCACTTGGGCATGCGCGACCCTGTAATGCCCCCACAAGGGGCTAATAGATTTTGTTCGAGGGGGACGGAATAGTGCCACGTCCACCAACGCTTTAATGCACACACCGTGTGCTGATTGATTCATCCATTTCGAGACAATATTGTCTCTCTGGATGTGTGGTGAGTGGGAATAGGCCCACACGCACTTACTTGAACACAAGATGTCCGGTGGAGGAAAGGAGGGACAGGACCACAGATGCAGGAGGCGTCGTACATCATAACTTTGGTTCCCATTTTTCCGAATATTAAACGGTGACGTCTTGCCGTATTTAGATTCTGAAAAAAAAAATATTTGTGCTGTTTGTAGTGTAATAAATGGCACAGTGGATCTACCTACTATTATTTAGTAATTTCGTTTAACGTTTTCCGCATTGTGCGGGGGTGGGGTGGGGGTGGCTGATGGCTGGGTGTAGAAACCTTATAATTCTGATCTTTTGGATCATATGTATTGATCATCTAGTGTAGTTGCCACATTGTGCGGCTGGGCCTGATGGCTTGGGTTTTTGGCCACCTTATAAGGATAATTTGGGGTCCTATGTTATACTTAATAAATTATTTAGCCGAATCGTTGCCGCATTGTGCAGCTGCTCCTGATGGCTGGGGTTTTAGCCAGTATATAATGACTAAGTTTACGGGTCAGTTTGATTGCTAGTGTTTTAATGATCCACTATGTCACGAGATGTAGAAGAGAGAAGGGAAAAGATTGTTAGTAGTTGTGTTTGGGAGAGATTTGGATTGGTGGGCTGCCTACAGTTTAATACCTGTAAACATATTGCAATGCATAACGAATCATATTTCTGATGCCCCCGTAGTACCGTAGTAGGTGATGAGTGCAGTTGCAGTATCGGCCCGCGCACAGGCCGGACCACCCCTACTTGGGTGATAAACCGTATGCTACCTCCGCACCCACTTTCCCACCCAGGTAAATATTCATAAAGACGTCTATTAAATTCATAGTTTCCCCTATAGGAGAGCCACCAGCCACACGACTCGTTTAAGTGTGGTTTATGTGACAATTTTGAATTCATTATTGAGATGAATATGATGGAATTATGGCTGACATGGATAAATCAGTTATAGGGTTTATATAATAAGTGTAAGAGAATGGGAACAATAGTTACCACTGCATTGCTTTTTTACTTATCGCTTATTACATTGCTTGACGAATCATGACCCCAACGCCGCCTGCAGTACCGTAGTAAGTAATGGGTGCAGGTGTAGCATCGGCCGGCGCACAGGCCGGACCACCCCTACTTGGGTAACAAACCGTACGCCACATCCGCACCCACCTCCCACCCAGTCAAAAATTCACAAAGGCGTCTAGAAAATACTCAGCCACCCGTATGAAAGAGGCATCAGTTACACGACCCATCTTTGGTGCGATTTTGTTCCAATTATGTGTTTATCAATGGAACGAAAACGGTGGTATTGCATTTATCAAACTGCATTTGTTATCGAGATAGCATTACATTTTTCCTATTTAATCTATCTCTTTGAGGAAAACCAATATGGATTCGTTAGTGAGCTTCGGGTTTGGGTTGCTCTGGGATAGAAATTCCGGATAGGTGTAGGGAGAGCTAATGTCTTTAAAACAACTGATCAGTTTTTCCCTTGCTATTTTGTATCTGAGGCAAACATTAAATACGTGTATGAGATACTCAGTATTGGGGCAGTGGGGACAGCTAGTTCTTCTTTCTTTATTGAGTTGAATATATTTCCCCATACTGCCTGCCAGTAGAGTTTTGCCAGTTTTGATTCTATTAATGGCTCGTTGATTATGCTTGTTGTTTATTGATAGGGCTTTGGTGTTCCGACTCACTATTTTTTGTATCGAGTACAACGTACGGCCCTTGGTACATGAATCCCACTCCTTTTGCCATTTCGACGTGATTGCTTTGGATATCATGCTATAGATCTCTTGGATGCTGTTCTCAATATATATGGGGCTTGGGTCAGTGAGTTTAGATTTAGCTGCCAAGTCGGCTTTGTCATTGCCGGGTATGTTGATATGTGAGGGCACCCACTTGAATTCTACAATTTGATCTTGTTTCTTCATGTTTTTAGAAGCAATTCTGTTTCTTTCAGGATGTTTTCACGCCCCTTTGAATTTCCAGTTCCTAAGGATTTTTAAACGCTGAGTGAGTCGGTAATTATTAGCGTTTTGTGGAATTTATGTTTACTTTCCAGTTTTATTGCTTCCAATTTAGCGCAGAATTCTGCTGTATATACAGAGCAACCATCCGGGAGTCTATTTCCTAATTCCTTATCTAATTTCGGGATAGTTAGGGCTGCAGCAGTTCTGTCCGGGTCTTTTGACTTCGATCCATCCGTGTAGAGTTTGACAAATTCTTTATAGGAATTGTCAGTTATTGTTAAGATTTTGGATCTTATTTCTAACGGTTGGTCTAGTTTGGAGCCAAAGCTTGTTGCTATAAGGTTTATATTTGGATTCTTGCATGTCCATGGTGTAGGGTCTGGGTGTTGAATTTGCTCTGCCCGTAGGCAGTCAATATTAAGTTCTTTCCTTAACAAATGGATCTTTCTTCCTGCTGGTGGGAAGGGAACGAGTCTCTGGTTAAATGGAATATAGTATCTATTGATGATATCTCTTGTAGGATGGTTGGGGTCATGAACTGAGTTTCTGGCTGCGTATCTTAGGGTCTGTTGTTCTCTTCTCAATGCTAATGATGTTTCGCCTGTAAGTATTTTCAGCTCGTCTTTGGAAGTGTTTTTAAGGGAACCTGTACGTATACGTGACGCTTTGACTTGGATTATGTCTAGCCGTTTGAGGAGGGAAGGTTTTGCCGAGGCATAGATCTGAGACCCGTAGTCCAATTTTAATCTAATTAGGGCCCTATAAAGCGTTACGAACGTGTCTTGGTCGGCTCCCCACTTTAATCCTTTGATGTTTTTGAGGAGGTTTAATTACCATTACATTTGCGTATTAATTCGGTAATGTGGCTTTCCAAGTGAGATGTTGGTCAAAATACATACCCAAAAATTTAGCTACTTTGCCAAATATAATGGGTTCGCCTTGCATGTACAGGTTGGGTGGTTCTATCATGTCTCTGGCATTAGGGGAGAATAAGATTCCAGTTGTTTTCCTTTTGATATTTTGAACCCCCATTTGTCAGCCCATTTACCAATATTTGTTAGATAGTTTGTAGATCAGCGATTAGTTGTTGGCTGCATGGGTTGCCCGCCTTCCATATGCCACTGTCGTCTGCAAACTGTGATAAGTCGATTTTTCTGAGATCGACAGCATGTTCAAGGTCGTTGATCAAGATGTTGAAAAGAATGGGGTTTATAACACTTCCTTGATGGGTACCGTTTTCTAGTTTGTGATATTCTGAGTATTGGTCCCTTATTCTGATTCTAATCTGTCTTCCTTTTAAGAAATTATGAATTCATTTGTGCAATTGTCCATTGATCCCATAACGGTTCAGCTTAGCGATAAGGCCATCGGTCCAAACCAGATCAAAGGCTTTCTCAAGGTCTAGAAAGATCGCTATGAGATGTCGATCGCATTTTCTTTAGCGTTAAATGCTAGTTTAATGCGCAATTCGAGCCTTACTAGCTGGTCCAAGGTGGATCTTTTGTTGCGGAAGCCACTTTGGTTCTTTGAGATAAAGTTGTTACTTTCAAGGTGGTGCTTGAGTTTGTTGTTAATCATTGTCTCCATCACCTTACAGATAGTGTCGGTGAGGGAGATTTGTCTGTAGGATGATAGTTCGGTTGGATCTTTACCGGCGTTTGGAATTGGGATTACTACGGCTTGTTTCCAATTTTTTGGTATTTGTCCTGTCTTCCAAGATTTATTTATCATGTCTAGAAGGATTTCTTGAATATTGGTAGAGATGTTTTTGTAAAATTCGTATCTAAATTATCTTCTCCTGGTGAGGTGGATTTTTTAAAATCTCTGATAGCTATCTTCCATTCTTCAATTGAAAAATCAGCATTAAGTGGGGAAAATTTGGGATTCATGTCAGTGAAAAGACGAGGATACTTACTCTCTACTATTGCTCGATGTGCCTGGAATTGTGCTGAATGGTTAGAGTTGCTGCTCATTCCAGCAAATTATTTAGCCAGTTGTTCAGCTTTATCTTGGTTGGTTATCCCTCCCTTAATATTGGGTATGCTGTTACCATTGTTTCCTCTCATGGCTTTCACTTTTCTCCAAACCTGTTTGGAATTGCATTGCTTGATGTCAAGTGTGGAGCAATATGTTTGCCATGATCTTTCCTTTGCTTTTTGGATAACAAGCTTGGATTTATATTCCATATAATCTGTTGATAGACCTGTGTGCCGAAATTTGTTTAGGGCTTTCTTCTTTTCTTTGATTATATTTTTGCAGTCATCGTTCCACCATGGAATGGACAGTTTTGAAGTTAAATTATTCCCTTTTCCTGTTTTGGGGATGCTTTTTGTGGCAGCTTCATTTATGGTTTCAATGATGTTTTGGTTGTATTTGTCAATATCTTCCTCCTGCAATTTTGATATTGTTACGCCGGTAAGGGAGGAGTTGAATGTGAGCCTTATCCAATCTCCATCTGGGTATTTTTGAGGAGGTGGTGATTGTGTTGGTAAGATTGACAGTAATGTGTATTGGAAAGTGGTCGCTACCTAATGTGGTTTCTCTATCCACCTCCCAATTGGTTATAGCTGCTAGTTTGGGGGTGCAGATCGTCAGATCTAGTGCTGATAGAAAACCATTCTCTGGGCTAATCCTAGTTTTGGTCCCGTCATTTAGTATAACTAAGTTGTTATTATATACCCATTCCTCAATCATTCTGCCTCTCTTATTTTGGTAAGTTCCTCCCCATCGTTTGCTATGTGCATTGAAATCGCCACAGATTATATACTCATTCGCAGAGCTGGCTAAGTGAGTATAGTTTAGAGGGGAGACAGTATATGGTTTTCCATTGTCATAAACATTAAAAATTTCGATTGTTTGATGGCCAATGTGTACGAGTACTGAATGATTCTTAAGGGTTATAGGGTGATTTGGGTCAGTTTGGGGGCTTTGAACGTTGTTCAAAGGATGTATTTGAGAGTGAGTCGCTGACAAAGATAGCCAGACCCCCTCCTTTGCTTTCGTTATCTCTCATAACGAATTTGCTGTTGGAGAAGCCGGGGATTTTTGGTAAACATTTAGAGTTATGATGTAATAAAGTTTCTTGAATACAAATGATATCTGATGTTTGGTTAGTCTTATTAAGTTTAATCAGTAATTTAGGTTTATTTATATTAAGACCCCGGCTATTCCATTACCAGATTATTAGTTGGTATTTCCATGTTTTATCCATTTATATATGTATACATCATTTAATTATTTTAGTAGATAATATCCGTCATATTTATTGGGTAAAAACAAGGTCTTTCTCCAACAAATCTAGTAGCAGTTTGAAAAAGGTATGCATGGAATGTGATTATTTTGAGTGAGGTTTGTGATCCCTGCTAATAAGTCTTTTAGGTAAGAGATAATGGTGGTATGAGAGAAGACTTCCGGGGGTGGTGTCATTGTGTTACTTGCATTGCTAGTACCTTTGTCACTTGCATTGCGTATTGTTTTGTTATTCGTGTTGTGTGCAATTTCATTTGTGGAATTTGGGCACACATCTCGGTGGGTTATCGGTAAGTCTAAGTTTGGTCATTTGTATTTGCATTGCCCTTTTTGGTGGGAGGTTGATTCACCTGTTTGCCGATCCCCTTTGAGGGCGGGGAAGAGGACGTCCTGTCAGCTGATTGGGTGTTGGGGGATTTTGTATAGGGTTAGTTGGGCGATGGGCTATTGTCTCCCTCCCGTGATGAGCACTTTGCAGGTGGGCCAGTGCTTTAGCCTTTGGATATGAAAAGTTCTGTTCTGTCATTAGTAGAATAGTTTGTTTCTCCTTCTTAGTATATGGGCACTCGTCAGAAAAGGGAAGGTGTGGTCCACTACAATTTACACATCTTTGACCCTGGAATGAGCATTTGTTATGATGGCTACCACCACAAATGTTGCATCTTTTCCTAAATTTGCACTTGTTGGTGTAATGTCCCCCATGATTTGCAATTACTGCAAAAACGTGGCTTATTAATGTGTTCCTGAAGGGGGTATGAGTAGCCATCAAAGTAAACAAGTAGTGGAGGGATTGAGTTGAACTTCAGCAAAATAGCCGAGGACACAAGGCCACGGTTAGTCCGTAGTCTATGTGCTCTGGCGATATCAGCCCCTTGAGTTATCAACTCTAGGGCAATCTCAGTGTTGCTTAAGGAGTTGTGCTTCATGTTGAGCTTTAGGACTTTTTTGTAGGTTACATTGTGTTTGATTGATTCCAATTGGATTGTCGTAGTCCTTGTTTCCTTACCCCTGTTCTTGGTAGCTTCTTGTTGGTGCCTGTCCGTGGAACTTGATTTTAGTGCGCTGTGCCTTGTTATGTGTACCCTGATTGGACCGATGTACTGCATTTCCATATACTTGGCCACCTGCTTAAGTGTACTACATCTAATAATAATGTAGCTCGTTTGTGGTCTAATGATTCCTTATGTGTGTAAGTTCTTTTTTAGGACTCGCCTTTTGGCTTGGCAGCTGTTGCCATAGTCCTGCCTCTCTTGTTGTTGCTAGTGCCCTTATGTGTCCTTTTGTCTTGGTATTTTAGTTAAGATTTGCCCGTTAGTTGGTCCTTGTGCCATAGTCTTATTTCCCTAGTTGAATCTGATGTCCAATGGTATTTCTGGCTCCCTCGTTGTTGCGTTTGGTTTTCAATTCCTTGTGCCTTTTAAGGCTGATTTCAGGACTTGCTTTTTAGCTGGCGTTTTGCCATAGTCCTTTTGTGTTTGCATGTTGTTTTACTTACCTTGTGTCCAGCTTAATCCTGTTGTTGTCATTATTATGATGTCTAGTAGTCCTGGTTCTCTCGTCGTTACCATTGGATTTCTATTTCTTATGCCTTTTAGGTTGGTTTGGGGACTTGTTTTTTAGCTGCCATTTTGCCATAGTCCCCTTTTTAGTCCTGGTCCTGTTGTTGGTATGTTGTCTGGTAGATAAGTGTATTAGGATAAATTGTTAATTGTTAAGTCTGGTTAATAGGTTAGTAGGATAAGTGGGTGCTTGCATGTTGGACGGCTGGTAGTGCTTGTCTCTGAGCCGTGGGTCTAGGCTCATTGTCATAGTCCTGGTTTATTGTGTTGCTGGTGTTTTCCTTTTCATTTATATGTGACCATGTTTTTGGATCCCCTTTAGGTACGAGATGACGTTTTTGTAGGTACGTTCTATATTTGTGTTTTTGGTCTTATCCAATATCTCTGGGTATGTTGTTGGTGATCCAATGCGTTTCTGGTATTCTTGGAAGCTGTTCCGCTGCACATTGTAGGTGGCACATGTGTTGAATATGTGTTCGAGCGTCTCTGCTATTGGGCAGTGAGGACAGTTGGCTGTTTGGTTCCCTTGGTCTTTGAGGTACCTTCTGAAGCTCCCTTTCAGTAGTGTTTTTCCTGTCATGATTCTATTGATAATCCTTAAGTCAATAACTTCCATGTCATTTGGGGTAATGATTTTCCTGGATACTTCTTTTTGTAGTTGTTGGAGATGCCTTCCCTTGTTGTAGTTGTTCCATACGTGTTGCCATTTTGTGTTTATTTTCTGTCTAACCTGACTGTAGAGTTCTTGGACGCTGTAGGTGAGGGAGTGTGTTTCGTTGTTGTGGAGGTTCTTTATTGCCACTGTGTCCGCTTTGTCGTTCCCGGGGAGGTTTAAGTGTGATGGCACCCAGAGGAATTCAATGGTGTGTTGATTTGTCTCGAGTTCTCGAATATGTTGCATCACTTCCTCGAGCATATTTGCTCTGCTTCGTGTTGCACCTGTTTCAAAGGTTTTCAGGACGCTGAGAGAATCCGTGACGATAACATGGTGCTGCTGCGTTTGAGTTTTGATCCATTCTAGTGCTTCGTTGATTGCCCAAAATTCGGCTGTGTAGATGGAGCAGTCATCTGGAAGTCCAGCTCCAATTTGTATTTGTTGCTCTGGTACCACGACTGCTGCTGCCGTTCTGTTAGGTTCCTTGGATTTAGATCCGTCCGTGTATATTTTAGTGTATTCCGTATATTGGTCCTGGAGTAGTTTTTGAATGTCAAGTAGCATCTTGCAGGGATTTTGTTGTTTGGTTGCGAATGTTTGTGCTATGAGGTTGATGTTTGTGGTAATATTTCTCCACGGGGTGGGGTCCTGGATTTGCCGTTGCTCCGCTTATATGTCAGTTAATTGAAGTTCTGCGCAGAGGGTATGGACTTTCTTGCTTGCTGGTGGGTTTGGTACAAGTTTTTGATTGAATGATCTTTCGCATAGCTTAGTTAGCACCTTAGTTGAGTTTGAGTCGCTGTGTATTGAGTTCCTGATGGTATGTCTTAGGATTTGTTCCTCTCTGCGTAGTTGTAGGGGTAGTTCTCCTGTTAGTATTTGTAACTCTTGAAGTGAGGTGTTGGGTAGTGTTCCAGTACATAGACGGAGAATTTTGTATTGAAGAGAGTCCAGTTGGGATAGTAGTTTGTTGTTGGCTGATGCGTAGACCTGGCAGCCGTAGTCCCATCTTGATCTAATTAATGATCGGTATGACATAAGTAGTGTGGGTTGATCAGCTCCCCATGTAGTTCCTTTGAGGTGTTTCAGCAAGTTGATGCCTTGTTGTGATTTTTTGACGAGATTTTCGATGTGTGGCTCCATGTGAGTTGTTCATCTAGTAGTAGTCCCAGGAAGTGGGTTTGTTGTGCCTTGTAGGTAGAGTTGCAGGTATTTGGGTTTTCGGCTGTTGGGGCGGGAGAAGAGCATCCCGACAGTTTTGGTACTTGAGATTTTAAAGCCCCAGTTATTCGACCATCTGGTGATGTCCAGTCTTTGTTGTATCTGTGTGATGTGGTGTCTGTTGTTGGGGTTTCCTGCTTTACAGATTCCGCTATCATCCGCGAATTGAGATAGGTTGATGGTGCTATGTAGGTATTCTCCTAGGTTGTTGACCATAAGGTTGAATAGAGTGGGGCTTATCACACTTCCTTGTAGAGTTCCATTGTCCAATGTGTATGTTTCGGAGTATGCATCTCCTACCCGGGTCTTAATTCGTCTTCCTGTGAGGAAGTTGGAGATCCAGCGGTGCATTTCTCCTGTTATTCCATATTGTTTGAGTTTGGCAATTAGCCCCTTGGTCCATACTAGGTCGAAGGCCTTTTCTAGGTCGAGGAATATGGCTATGAGATGGCGGTTCTTTTTCCTTGGTGCGTTGAAAACGAGTTTGATGTCGGCTTCAAGTCTGGTGAGTTGGTCTATGGTAGATCGTTCGGGCCTAAATCCGCTTTGATTTTCCGTGAGTAGATGGTTTCGTTCGAGATGGTGTAAGAGTCTGTTGTTGATCATCGTCTCCATAATTTTGCAGATGGTGTTGGTGAGTGAAATTGGGCGATAGGATGAGGTAAGTTTGGATTTTTTTCCTGGTTTTGGAATCACTATTACAATGGCTTGCTTCCAGGTGGTGGGTATGTTGCCAGTGTTCCAGAAGAGGTTGATAAAATCGATGATAATCCGTTGCATGTTGTCAGGTAGGTGTTTGTAGATTTCGTAGCCAAGATTATCCTCTCCCGGTGAAGTGGATTTCTTGTGGGGGAGCGCTTTGTGCCATTCTTGCATTTGGAAGTTGTCGTTGAGCGGTGATTTCTCGTTGGTTATCTCCGCAGTCTGGTCCTTAAAGAGATGTGGGTATTTTTGCTCCACCTCTTGGCGTTGTAGCATAAAGGTTTGAGTGTGATTACTGTTGCTGCTCCAGAGTGCAAAGTGTTGTGCTAATTGTTCGGCCTTTTCTTTGTTAGTTTCTACCCCTGTTATCTGGGGTGTTGTTTTGGGGGTCTTACCTTTCATGGCTTTGATTTTGATCCAGACTTCTTTCGTGGGAGTGGAGTGATTGAGTGTTGAGCAGTAAGTTTGCCAAGAGGCTTATCTGGCTTGTTTAATTGTTCTTCTTGCTTTGGCTTCCATTTGATTGTAGGTGATGAAGTCGGTGGAGAGTTTAGTATGTAGGAAGCGATTTAGTGCTTTCTTTTTTGCTTTTAGGGCTGATTTGCAATCTTCATTCCACCATGGGATGGTAGTTTTTCCTGTTTTTCCACTTGTCTTTGGTATACTTTCCTCTGCAGCGTCGTTGATTGCTTGAGTGATGTTGTTGTAGTAAAGGGTTGTGTCAGCATTTTGTAGGTCCTCTATATGTTTTGTCCTTAGGATGGTCTGGAAGGTGTCCCAGTCTGCCTTATTAGTTTTCCATCTTGATATGCTGGTTTGTTGCTCCTTAGGGTTGTGTAGGTAAAATGTTGTGCGAGTAGGGAAATGGTCGCTACCAAGTGTACTTTGTTGCATAACCTCCCATTCAGTGATCTGAGCAATGAGTGGTGTTACTATGGTGAGGTCTATGGCTGAACATTTTCCGTTGGCCGGGTTTATCCTAGTGGGGGTGCCTGTGTTGAGCATTATCATTTGGTTGGTTCTGGCGTATTTTTAGATGTTTTTCCTCTGGTGTCCGTATGGTCGCTTCCCCAGTCTATGTTGTGAGAGTTGAAATCTCCGCAGATGAGGCTGTTGTTACCTTTGTCTTTGAGTATTTGGGCAAGTTCCTGAGAAGGGTTGGTGTTGGTGGTCCCTGGGAGGTATATGTTGTAGATGGTAATCTTTTTCCGTCCGATTGTGAGCATAATTTCTTGATGTTCGATTGTGTTGTTAGTAGGGTTCGTGGTGTTATTGATTTCTGTGATGTTGGTGAGAGTGTTGTGTATGTATATGGCGATACCTCCTCCTTTTCTCCCGTCGGTCCTGTATTTGTGGAAGCTGAGGTCGTATTCTTTAATTTTCGGTGTTGTTTTGTTCTGATTTAGGTGGGTTTCTTGTAGGCATAGGATGTCCGGTTTGTTGTTTTCTATATTGATGGCTGATTGAAGTTCTCCCTGGTTTGCAATTAGTCCCCTGCAGTTCCACTGCCATATGAAGAATTGTGAACCGTTGTTAGTATAGTTGGTATTTGTCGGTCTGTTGTGGTCGTGTTCCATAATTGTGTCGTTGGTATTTACGTGATGTTTGCTACTTGTGCAGCTATTAATTGGTTGGGGAGTGAATTTTCTTCAGTAGATCTTGTAGGGACCGGCGGAAAGCCTCATTCCTGATTTGGTCTTGGTGGTTTTTTTGTTTTAGTTCGTTCCTTATTTCTCGTAAATATTGAGTTATGAGGGTTGAGGTAATGGAATCCGTTGTTTTTTGTTTCTCCTTCTTTGTTGATTGTTCAGTGTCATAATTTTGTACATCCTTCTTCTTTGTTGGTCGCGTCTGTTGCCGGAAGTGTTGGTGTTGGGTAGTGTGGTGTTGTAACACTTCTTGGTTTCGGTGTTGGGTTTTTTGTTGTCATTGGTTGTCAGGGTGTTGTCGCGTGTCGTGTGTTCGGTGTCTAGTTGGGTTTACCTTGGTTGGTGGTGTTGGTGCTAATGTGATTGGCGGTGTTGGGAGTAACTCGGCTTACAGGATGACGTTCACCGTTTCATCAGGCTCTCGGTTTTTAAACTGAATTTCCTCACGAATCTGGTCGGATTTTATAGGGTGGAAATGTTCCTCATCACTGCTTTGGTCAGGAGTGAAATCAAAGGCCCACAAAGCGTAACCTCCTAAATAATCGTCGTATGTAATACCGTGGCTGCTGTTGGTCCATAGCTGTCCGGTAGTTTCGTACAGGGACAAGTACGACCTCAAGTAATTCTTCTTGTCAAAGTCAGGTTCGAAAGGTCTGGTACACAATGTCTTGCCATCGCGACTGACTTCGATTTTGGACACGCCAAAGTGATGAAAGTTGAAAGGAGTTTGTTTGGGAGCTCCATTGAAGGCTAAATTCTCGACGATACCAATGAATAAACGTTTGGGTAACTGTGCTTGGAATAGATGATCTTCGATCGTGGATTGCTGACTCTTGGGAATGGTGAAGCTTTTTACTTCCACGCGTCGTATCGGATACTTGGCGGTCGTTCTGCTCAAAATGTGGCTAATGTCGTTTCCCACTTTTCCTTTGGAGAATGGAATATTATGTTCCAGATCCCCTTTTATAGCAATGTTGACACTGTCGAAATACGACTTACTGACGGGTAAATAGTGAGGATGTACACATTTGCGATGAACGTGATAGGTGTTTTCACCTTCCTCGTCATTGCGCGTGGCAAACTCCGCTTGAAAAGGAATGGCTCGCAGTAACGGTGCGGAAGTGTATCCCACACGTTGTACTCCACCACACAAAAACGAAATTTAGTCCTTGGTTCAGTTCTACATGGAATCGAAAATGCTGCGCAAAATCCCTGTTGTTGGTAATGGGGGGGGGTATGGGTCCACTCATTGAGCATCTTGAGGTCTCCACCGAAAATGTCAAACAATTCAGGACAAAGTGTAATGGCCAACGTTTCGGCATCCAAATATTTCATCATCAGGCAACGAGCCAATTTATGGTATTCGATCTTGACATTTTTTCTGTTTTTCTCCAAGGCTTTGCCAAACAGCACATTGAATCTGGCAGCAATCGTGTCCACCAGATGTTGACCACTAAAAGAATAGCCTGGCGGAATGGTCAACATATAGATGTACCGTGGAGTAGTGGGAATCACTTGTCTCTTCATAAAGGCATTATGTAGATCACTTTCAATCAAGTATTGATGCACTTGGTCATTCAGAACTTCGACTTCAAAAGTGTTTTGATTTTCAATGATGTTTTTCATTTGTGTGGGGTGAATCATTTCGACCAAAGTCACTTCCCAATGGGCTTCATGATCTAATTGGATGGCCTGAGGTTATTTGGCGGTGAAACAGCACAAAGCATTGTGGGGACACACCTCCACGGAACTGTCACTGTGTAACGTTAAGTAAAATTGGTTGTTCATAATTCCAGAGTTCTGCTGTCCGAGGGGTCACTGGAGGTCAGAGGAGTGTCTAAAAGAGGATTGTTGTTGTTTGGGTGGTGACTGTTGGGAGGGTGACTGATGTTGGATGCCAGACTCCCGTTGATACCGTGAGAGTATTTCAAGGAAGGATTGGGGAGAATGTAAGCGATGAAACTGCTCAGTAAAATGGTCCACAATTGTTTGTCTCCTTGTTGCACATTCAAATTGGCAATGGCAGCACCGATGACACAATACACCACAAAGATTTGTTAGAAAAAGACGATTTGCGTTTTAGGCACACGTTCTCCACACCAAAGGTCACGTCTGAGACCTTTTTACTCCAGAGACCCCTTTTGTCTTCTTGATCCTTTTTATCTTTGAGCCATTTGTGAAGGAGTAGCTCCCACGTGTCCTGTAATCAGTTGTGCCAATGTGGCTTTTAGTATGGGTGCTAACATAAGGTGCACAAATCATCTGCGTTGTACCAACATCTTTTTCTTTTGACGGATGGACAGTTTCTTTCGGACCATTTGGCGAAGAACGTGTCGATGCTTAGCTAAGCATTCTTTCTGATGTGGAGACAAAGGTATCGTTCCTTTCAAGACATTCAGACAACATTCGCACACGGTATTGAGGACGTCTTTGGAGGCGGTTTGAATGTGTTCGCATGGTTTGGGGGGGCTTTGGACAGGACGGACAAGACGTCCCAATGTTTAGCTAAACGAGCAGGCAGTCATTTCCTTTTCTTTCCTTTAGGGGTAGAAGAGGGGTGGCTTCTGGGGGGTGACATCTTTGTTTGTTCCCGGGGCACACACAAAAAATACACTGATGGAGATGACTTGGCACACACCCTTTTATCTTATTTTTTGGAGTAGGTCGAAGGGTGTGTAACCAGCCTTTTTGATGAGCTCTTTGACTATAGCTTCGTCAAAAATGTGACGACTTTGTTTCCTATATCGCCAAACTATCCTCCCCTTTGGTTGCCCCTCTTTTTCTTTGGACGATTGGGTCTTTTCAGGGGTAGACGTCGATGGTTAGCTAGGCGCTTTTTTGGATGCCGGATCAAACGATGAGACTGTCCTTTTCTTTTTCCTTTTCCTTTTTGGACAGGAGAACGACGATGGTGGTGATGTGCACTTCTTTTAGTGGACATCTTTTGGCGCTCAGGAGCACAAAAACACTGATACCCATAGTTTACCAAGGTCTTGTTTATACTGAAATGCGGCGCCACTGATCGTCTTTACGTCGTATCAACTTGATAACAGGCGTCTTGGAGGGGTTCGCAACGAACTAAATCGGGACAGTTCTTGCTTGGAAAAATCCAGCAAACTCTGCAATATGCCTGATCTGACTTGGACTTAGATTTTGGGGGCAAGTACTTTGTTAACAGCTGCCTCAGTTGCGAAAGAGGTGGATGGTGTCACCCTCCATCTTGGCAGTGGAGGTGAAACAGATGGGTACGAAATCGCAAATAATCCGGGTGGGTGAGTTTTAAATCCACGAGTAAATAGGCGTAAGGGGTTTGAGTGGCATCGTCGTACGCCTGTGTCAGCCAAGGAGTTCCTAACTTATTGGCTAACACTTGCACTTGCGATTTATCTCTAGGGCTTTTGAACAAGACCACGTAATGAGCATTGAGACTGATGGTGCAATGGGCTTTTCTTTGTTGAAACAAATTTTGGGTGATGTACATGACACTGGCATTATGATGATGCCCTTTGCGCGTAAACCAGAGTTTAATTTCTTCTTCGTCTCCTCCTAACGTGTCGTCGAAGATGACCAGATGAGTTTGACGGTATCAGACACGATCCCGTCGTCTTCGTCAGGAATGCCTTCCACATACATAATGGAATCGCCTTTACTTTCTCGCAGGAGGCTGTTCGCCGATTGTCACTCTTTGTAACACCGCACGATACGTTGAGGTGGACGGTCGATCAAATTATGTTTATGTCCGATCACATGTTTGACAAGTTCGGTTTTGCCTGAACCGCTCGGTCGAGCAATTAACATGTTAAAGGGATGGCGAAGATACAAGGCCTCCCAAATGGCACGATCTAAGTTTTCGTCGATGACTTTGAAAGTGGTGAAACAGGGAACACAGACAGCAGAGGTGGCCATAGTGCAGGGAATGTCACTACTGACACGAAGACAGACAAGACAAGAGTTTTTATACTTTTTTCAGGACACGTTTATTTAAAAAAAGCAACTTTTTCTCCAAGCCTCGAAATCCAAACTTTTCCAGTCACGTACATCTGGCCAGTGAGAGTGTAAGTCACAAGCTACACACACATCATCGTAAACATCTTCAGTGACTAAACGTTGACGAATCTTTTTTCCCGTAGAGGTCGAGAAGTATCGAGATGAAACCCCAAGGCTTTTTAAAAAATGAGTCTCTCGTGTACATTTAGAGGTACCACCCTCATGTGTTTGGTGGTACCTCACAGTACAGATCGTACCGAGCCCACTAGGAATCGGCTGGTAAACGAAATCCCAGAAAGCAAGTCACTAAGACACACACCACACGACGACCCAAATTCATTGGATACAGTGCTCGTAAAAAGAGTTGGTAATCCACTAGAGTCTGAGTAATGTCACTGATTTCCATCCACAGCAATTGTTTTATCACCAATGATAAAGGTCGTGGCATGGTAGCAAAATTTTTATACCCCTTTTTCTCGGAGGTAATAAATGTACTTTTTACACAGAACTGATCGTACTCCGTCGACGAATAAAAATTGTTTAATCACTAACTCACTCACCACACGTCGCACAGACGTGTCCTCTTGAGCCAAGATTTGTTCGTGTAAAAGAGTTTGGTAATCCTCTAATTCTTCCTCTGGAATTCGGTGTAGTATGGCTAGCCTGTAAGAAGTAGGATGAGTAGCACCAAAGTCTTCCGGCACCTCGGTCAGTTAAACAATGTCTGACCACTGGAACGCTTTCACATGAATCAGTCCTCTTGTAGCATCCAGGAACCGGTGGTTAAACCATCGGTGACGTAATGGATGCAATTGTTCCTTTTGTTGGACTTGTATTTTGATAAACTCTCGGTAAATGTGTTCTCTCAACTGCACAGGCAAACCACAAATGTTCTCTTGTAAAGTATCCATCAAGAGATTACTGAGGTCGTCCCACTAAAGGTAGGTAGTGACAGTGCGGAGACAATCGAGCATGTTCCAGGTAAGCGGAATCTTTCTCCTCCCTCTGGTGCAGTGACACACCGCAACTGAAGCACTTGCTTTATCACCTTAGTCCAAGTAGATAAATCCGACACTTTCTCATTGTTCGGGGGTGGGTCCTCCCAGATACTTAGGCCACTTTTCATGGAATATTTGGAATCGACTTTCAAAGTCGCAGTATTCAGACCAACGCACAGGGAACAAATATTCTTCTTTCACTGGTTCATTTCAATGAGGGTAACGTGAAACCCACAGTAGTTTGCTCAGGCATGGATGACATCCGTGGTTTCGCGTGGAGGATGACATCGACAAACGAAAACCAGTAAAGAGTACACGACAACGATTGGCGTCACTTTCGCATTCGTCAGGTTTGACACGCACAGCATCACTTTCCATGGTAGGGGTTTTAGTAGCAGTAGTCATAGCAAAGTTCCCATAATGTGGTCCTCAATCGATGAGGTCATAGCGTACGGCATCCCTGCCATTGCAAAGGCACAGCATCGCACTCCACTTGAGAATCACCGACCTTGAATGATGTCTATTTGTTAGGATTCATCTTTCTCGCTTGGTGTTTGTAGTTACAATGAACTATCGGTCTTGGACGTTTTCCCATTTTATATGCTGGCCAATATCAGCCTGTCCGTAAAATAAAGCGAAGTGGTTGGGAAGCCGCACTCGCTTCTCGTACACGATTTCATGCACTTTTTTCGAAGGTCGACTGACGATTTGGTGTGTGGGTAAACGTACAATCTTACGAGGTTGGTAGGTAGCCACTTTAAAACCTTGATCCTCTCCAGACTGCTAGGCTTCTTTCACTACCCCAAAGTTCACCACTTGACTGGTACGATAATTGAGAGTCAATCCTTTCATTTTGCACTCATTGTGCACTTCTCTTTGGTCCCGGTATTCGTAGCCGTAATTTTTTGGACCGCCATTAGCAAAACTTAACATCTTGTCGTTGAGGTGCTCGTCCGTCCAGGCTCCTAAGCGATTTACTTCGATGTCAGGGTGCCGGTGACCCAGGCGATCGATGTAGATGCAACTGTCCGTGTCAAGATACAACACACGATCTCATAACAGTTGTAAAGCTTCGTACAATTTAAGCGAGCATGGGCTATCACGTAGGCAGCAATGATGACATTTCCAAATTCGTTGGTTTCTACAAAGTCCAGTTCTTCTTCGTAATTGATCAGGATCAAGTCCTCACGAAGGACGTCCACGTGTTTCATGTATTTGGTTTTGTCGTGAATCATCTGGAAGTAGCGGGAAGGATCGGACAAATACTCCGTCTTGAGTAAACAAGGTCGTTGTGCCATTTTGCCCCACAAGCAAATTAACATCACTTTGGCAAACGATATCCTTCCTTCGTTTTTCTCCACGTGATTTAAAGTGATGCATTCCTGCTCCCAGTATTTCTCTTTGCATTTATTTTGGTCTTCGGGAGTGTGGCACCTGGAAGGATAGCCGCTGGCTTCTTGTTTCAGTTTCAAAAAGGCATTCACGTAGTCTGCAAAAATGTCTTTCTGAATCTCGTCGCCCTTGTGGTACTATTCTGTCTTGGGAACGTGGTAAATTTCGTACATTTCTAACAATTGGTATCCCAGGTCCAGAGCTTTAAACAATTCCACGCTGACCCACGTTCCTGTCAAGGCGCGTTCTTCCTGAGTGTTCTGACAAAGCTGGTCTTGGTTCCACGTTGCGGCACAAGTACGACACAAGGAAAACATCAGTTTTCCTTGGCAATGGTGAGGTAAAACGGGATGATACAAGTACGTGGGAGGCAAGACTTTGCACTTAATCAATCCTTTGTATTGTGGAATGTTGTCCAGGTCGATGTGTTTCGTCAGTAATTGCGGTTGTCCTGCGGAAAAGTGACAATATTTGCACACGTAAGGATACAGCGAGCACACCTGCAAGTATTTGAATTCATCTTCTTTCTCCTCTTCGGCGTAGTGCAGCAAAGAGGTGGCATTCGTCCGTCCTCGGTAGAAACCGTTCCGTGGGTTCAGACGGTCACCAGCTTGTAGCTTTCCACCATACGTTCAAACTTGGGATCGGTTTTCAAACGGTGATCGTACTCGTGTTCCCACATTTTCACCACTTGGTATCCTTGCTGTTCTAAGTTCAAGCGCCGCTGACAAGTGGCCTGGTACAAGTCTTCCATGGTCCGTTGTAAAAATTAACTTTTAGTGCCACGTTGAGGTTAACAGATCGAACATTCGTGAAATAAGCATCCGTTAAACTCGTCACGATTTTAGGGTTTTCTAAGTCCCAACCACGTACCGAATACGTTCCGATGGTCTTTTCGCCTCCACCGTTTCGGGCGTGTTGGATCCATTTGTCTTCCTTGTCGCACAAGTAATGGAGCCAGCGTAGGGCTTTGACCGAGTATCGACGTTTGATAAAGTATGTCGTTTGAGGGCGGATGACAGCCAGCTTCTTTTCGGGCGTGAATCGTTTGTGGTACACTAAGGAGCACGCTTTGGCAATGGTGCAGTCTCTTTTCAAAGGATCGATCCCTCCGTGCTCTATATATAATTCTCGAAACCTTCCACAGGAACGCTGTAAAATATCCACGTCGGATCAACAATACTTTAACATTTCTTCCTGAAAGTCGAAGGGGTCCGAGGCGTGAGTGTGGTACCAAGCGTAGAAAGCTTCTCGTTGTTCGTTACGTGTATGATCGGGGGCGTGGTAGTGAGCATCAGGCAAATGGGGTAGAATGGCGTGTTGATTGGCTTCGGTATTGAAAAAGTGCGGAAAATAGCCTTTGGCCATTTCTGCCATTCCAAACATTTTATGCATTCGACTCAATGGCACGGCCGAGTAACTCATCGAATCTTTAAACTGTTCTTGTCCCACTTGCATGGAAATGATTTTGCCTCCGTTTAAGGTGACTTTAGGACTTTCGGTACTTTATTTAGTATAGTATTTGAGAAGAAACTGTTCATCGTATCCCGAAAAATTGTGAACCATCACCGTGGCATAGCGATGACAATCTCCGTAACGTTCTATGTCCTCTTGGCTCCACGTCTCGTCGATGGGGTTTAAGATCCACTGGGTAAAATCGACCAGCGTGTTTGGTCCCCGAATTACTTTTTCACGTCCTCCAGGAATCTTTCTACAGTGAGGGCAATGACTAAAGATAGGCTTTTGGATGCACTTCTCGCATGCTCGATGAGCCACGCAGAAATTAAGAATGTGAATGCCAGTCTTTTGCATGCATTCGAAATCGAAAAAATTTAAATTCCCTTTCTTCTTCTAGTCATCTTCTTCCTCCTCCTCTTGGGGTTGGTATTTTTAAATGTAGCATTCGTGTTCCATGTCCACGATTTGGTGACAAATGTGACATCGTTTTTTTCCTGGACATACGTGTGCTTTGGCATTATTGCTACGTATCACTTGTCCTCAAGTAGGGCATAATCTCAGGAGTTGACAAGCACTTTTCCGCTGTGAACCTTGTGTCTTCAGATGTTTTTGGTAACAGGTAGGGCTGACAAAAGTGCGTTGACAAGCAAGACAATGCACTCGTTTTTGTCCTTCGTCAAGGCAGCGTTTAGAGGCCAAACATCCCTCACATTTAGATCCACAATGCTTGTGTTGCTCTCGATTGTCATATCCATAGTCACATTTCTCACAATAATAGCCATATCACAGGAATCCCGTGATACTGGCAAAGGCATCGAAATGTTCATCGTGATGATAGACGTGAATGTATTTTCCGTCTTTGAAAACTTTGCCTCGAAACAACAGATGCCCGCGCGCTTCTTGATGGTGCACTTTCAAAGTGTAGCGTGGAACCAAGACGTCTTGCAATTTTTGCATTTCAGGAATGCCGCAGGGTGTGTCTTTGGATAGGCCTGCTTGCTGTAACAGGAGTTCTGCTTCTCTTCATTTTTTGGCTTGGTCCGATTGTCGAATAGTTTTCCAGACTCTTTTTCATTCTACCGTGTCGTTCTTGTTTGCATACGTTCGTCCCACCACGATGGCTCGGGCTAAACACATCTGGTATTGAGTGTTGTTAATTTGGACAATGCTGCGCTTGAAGCTATGAAGGTCGTCCACTAGAACACCTCTCTACGTTATCAGATCCCTTTAGGAAGAGAAACGTGGGTCATGTACAGTGTCGCGTTTCCATCGGTAATGTGAAACTTGTCGTTGGATTGCTGTACGTGTTGAATCTTGTCGATGACTTTGGAAGGTGTCAGTTCTGATGGACTGCTAAACTCGATCCAAATGGGGGACTTCAGACTGTCGTGATAAATGGAAAGTGTCAAGCGATCGTCTTCTTTGGCTTCACATTGTCGTTTCATTGTGGTTAACAAAGAATCCCACACATCGGTGATGAACCCCTCTGATTTCTCCAGCGGTACGTCGGACTTGAAATCTTTAAACTTCACCGTTTACGTGTAGGCTGTGGTTCTAAATTTTCTAGAGGAGCGTTTGTCCGTCTCTCGAATGTGGTAGTACTTTTCAGGGGTTACTGGTGGTGAATTTTGATTTGACGAAGACTCTCTAGGTCTGGATTCAGGCTCACTCATGTCATCTCCGAAATCGCTGGCATACATTTGAGCCAAGACTTCAGCTACTGCGCGAGGAGATAGGTCACGTTGCTGCCTCTTACTTTCTTCTCCTTTATCCACGAAATGATGCGATCGTTTCATCATGATTGCAGAAAGTCAAATGACTACATTTTAAACGCCATGGTCCCTTGTATATCGATGTAAGGCCAGTGTCTTACCTATATACAGTGCCGGATTAAACCCTGTGGAGGCCCCTAGGCAGTCGAAATTTCGGGGCCTCTTCCCTCGCAAATTATTTTCTAATACGTCAAGATCAAATCAATTCAATATTATTTTGATCTGTTGTAGCGGGGCCCCTAAACCGGTGCTTACTCTGCCTATTTGGTAATCCGGCACTGCCTATATAAAGTCTCAGTGTCTTCCCTCAATGTATTCATTTCACTCTCAATCCGACCAGAAAGATGGAAGAGCCAACACAGATTGAACTTCTGATCAGAACTTTGTTGGTGTCATACGAAGGTTTTTTTCAGAGAAGCTGACAGACTACTCCCCCTCCATTCGATATAAAAGTCAAGATACTTGCTATATCTGTCAGAAGATAGGGCATTGGTCTTCAGAATGTCCACAACGTCAAAGCAATACAAACGTCAAAAGAGGCAAAAGCCAAGATACCTGTTATCATTATCAAGAGAAAGGACATTGGTCTTCAGACTGCTCTAAGAAGCGACAGGAGCAGAAGATAGAGAGGGTTTCCGAACAGGAAGAAGCGGTACCCTCCAAAAAGGAAGAACCCAGACACGTCCAGAAAGAGAAGAAAGAGAAGAAAAGAAGGCGAGACGAAAGTGAGTAAGAAGAACAGGAAAAACCTATGAGAGTGAAGAAATTCAAAAACAGAGAGAGTGAAAAGACAAAGAAGAAGAAAAATGAACTTTCTAAAGTGATGTGTTGTGAAATTGGATTGTAAATTTGTACCAGAGAATATTCCAGAAAGAAAAAAATAGGTGTCTCCTAGTTTTGATTTTTTATAATAAGGAACTACACTCACGCACTCACACACGTGAATCATGGGCAAGAAAAAGGGATTTTGAGTTTTAATTGATTTTGGCAAACATGAAGTAGTCTCTTTTCGAGAGAGGTGGGTGGCCCTGAATAGGGCCGTTGGGTGTTTGTTTTTTTAAAAAGACAAACTTAGCAACGAGAAGTCATGAGCTTTAATTGCCTTATCCTTTTGCCACGGCTAAGGCCTACTTCTGGACCTGCTGGTGTCGATGATTTGGTAGAAATCACTGGAGTTGGTATCTCAGGTGTAGTAGGTGTGTAGACGGGGTTGGAATGTGTGGCTCGGGAAGGTCTTTTTCTCTTGGGTCGTATTAAAGAAGTCTGATACATTTCTTTCAGACTCCTTAACTCTGCCAAAATGTCTAAGAGTACCGTCACTGTTTGACTTTCTCTGTCCTCCTTCTCTCCTAGACCTTGTTTCTTCTATGCTTTTTCTTCTTCCTGTCGTTTTCTTCTTCTTGCCTCTTCTTCTTCTCGCTGTTGCTGTTGAATAAGGAAAGCTTGTTCTATTCCTTTCTGCTTTTGCAAATATTTCTCCAATTCTTCTTTTTGTCTCTGTTTAAAATCCTCGACGTACGGTAAGTAAGGAGAAGGATGCGAAGGTACTGGTACCGGAACAAAGTCTTGTGAAGAAGAGAGAAAATCCACCAAATCCCAATTAAATTCGTTCTCTTCTGGAAGTAAGACCGTGTTTGCTTTGGTAGCCGCTGCTATGCCATCACCTCTCGTCTCCACGGCCGGTGCACTCGAATTCATCGTCTTCTTAGTTTCCGTCATGTTCTAACTCTGTCCCATCGATTCACTGCGCACAGACGCTAGCTCACCTATATAGGGAATGTGGCGTGACAGGTAGCTCTCTTTGGATTGGAAGACAGACTTCGCACTATGACCGAGTAAATAACCTTGATTCACTTCATTCCCTTCATCTGTTCTCTTCACAATATGTAGACTAACGTAGAATCGCCTACCGTCCTATCGTCGATGCTGTTCAACTCGGACTATCCCATGTATGTCAAATAATCATGGGCTATCAGTCAGATGGCTGATAAAGCCCTTTAGAAACGAAGGATCTATGTGGTGAAACAAGGCTGTCTGAAGCGAGTCTTAATCTACGGTCCAGAGGTCAGACGAAGTTTGAGAAAGAGAAGAAGATCCGTGCGATGCCCTCTGTGTTAACTGAATGGTGTTAACAAAAAAAACTAAAGGCCCTTTTCAGGGCCACTCCATTGCCAAGAAAAGATATCTATTCTCTCTTGTCCTGTTTGTGCATTTGTTTGTTTGTCTATGTCTATGTCTATGTATGTATATTTCCCTACCTAGAGTAGCGTGTATTCAGGTCAGCCACTTGCAAAATTGTTGCCAGTGTCCAGTACCGTGACGTCACCCTGTTCAATTCCTATTGAGTCTAAACAGTCCAAATCTGTTAAATTCCCGTTTGAGGCTATAGTGCAAACGTCCAAATTTAACATAGAAGTCTACGTGAAGCTATAAATTTTGAGGGTATATTCCAAACGACCAAGTTTACGTGAGGCTATGTCGTCCCCCCACACTACTAGGGTGCAACATGAGCTAATCTGGGTGACTGTAGGACTATACACAATGCGCTAATTCGACGGAACTATTAGAGTGTGGACCATCTGCTAATGATTTCGGACTATTGTAATGGACGCGGTGTGCTAATTTGGTGGGAATATAGTAGTCTGCACGATTTGCTAAGGGGGGGGGGGGCTATAGTAGTATGCAGAATGCGATAATCTGGAAAGACTGTTGGAATGTGCACAATTCACTTAATCGGAGGACTATAGTAGTGTTCAGCGTGCGTTTTTCAGGGAGACTTTAGTAGTATACACCATCCAGGAGGATTATAGTAGTACGCACCATCAGCTAATCAGGGAGGACTATAGTAGCGCGCACCATGCGCTAATCCGGGTAGATTAATGGAGTGTGCACCATGCGCAGTGCTACAGTTCACAGATAAGCTAATGGAAACAGAGACTGCCAAGAAGGAGATCGATTATGATTTTCTCATTCATTAACATATCGACTGCCATAACAATAAAGCTACCTCTAGTTGAAATAACTTTGCATATATCAGCAAAGTCGGTGTGCATGTGATGAACTTTATGCCAAAATTGGAAGATAAAAGGTCTGAGATAGATGTTGCATTATATAATAAAGTAATATCAAGGTATTCACGAAAATGAAGCATAGGTAATTACTCTATAGTTTACATTCTGATTGCTTTCGTTTTGGCTTAACGCCATTTCTCAGCATAAGATAGGATATACATGGCGGCCAGTATAACTGGTGGAGGAAGAAACCGGGAAAACGCCGGTAAGAACCGCTGGTCCGCGCAAGCCTTCACACATACCCACATTGGCTGAGCCCAAGACTCGAACCCACGCCGACAGATGTAATATGGCAGTGATCAGTAAAAGCGAGCGCTTTAGACCTCTCGGCCACACTCGAGACCCGGTTCACACTCTAAGGACAAAGCAATGCAAAGGTAATTAATTTACGGTTCAGTCACTCGAGACAAAACAAAGCAAAGGTAAATACTCAACGGTTCACACGTTGAAGACAAAACAAAGCAAAGGTAATTATTCAACAATTCACACTCAAGACAATTTGATTTGTCAGCATTCCACTAGAATCACTAATTAGGAATAATTGCTTATAAGCCTTTGATAGTGCAGTTATAAAATGGACTCACCATGATATATATTACAAAGTATACGGTACCGCATATACCATTTCAAAATGGACTCATCATGACATGTATTAGAAAGTATAAGGTTCCGCATATCACATTTCAAAATAGATGCACCAAGTCATGTATTACAAAGTATATGGTGCCGCATATCCCTTTACAATATGGGCTCGTTATGACATGTATTACAAAGTATACGGTTCAGGATATCCATTTCAAAATGGACTCACCATGATATATATAGAAAGTATACGGTTCCGCATATCCTATTTCAAAATGGACTCACCATGACATGTATTAGAAAGTATATGGTTCCGCATATCCGTTTCGAAATGGACGCACTATGACATGTATTACAAAGTATACGGTTACTATTTGAAAAGTTAATCAAAGATTAGGAGAGATATTATTGTGACAAATATAGTTTATTCATTTATAAACTTAATAACAACGATGTTGTGAAAAGTAAACAGTGAAAAAGTAAATACAAAATACAATTTAACATTTTTACCAATTTAATATTTATTTAAAGTAAAGCAATTCTAAACTTAAAAAATATACAAATAAAATAATGAATAGAACTGAATTAAGAAATTCACATTTTAACACAGTTTGTGATGAAATATATATCAGGCAATGTTTAGTAATTGTTATGCATATGATGTTTGGTTTTAAAAGTGATTTTATGTCGTGTAAAAATGACGCGAGTTTTCTGCCTCTGAATTCTGTTTCGTCATTTCCCCCTGGAATATCCTAATTTTAACGGAAGAGATATAAATGTTTCTAAAAGATGTCAACGGAATCAAGATCACATAGTCTTTTTTAGTTGCTTTTTAATAACGATAATATTTGTATTGTGACAGTTAGTTAACAGAGAATAAATTTGCCTTTTGCAAGATTATACGTGCTATATTAAGAATATCAAGTTATGGTTACATCTTTTCAGCCGTAATTTCCAAACAGCGGTATCCTGATAGTAGTGCACTGTATTGTTGGCATGGATGAACGTAAAATTTAAAGACCCATGCTAGCAGGAACTAGACTCACGGAGTATATCTTGGAAAATCACATGAATATTTCGCTTTTAGTTCCCGCTTACGGCCTTTAAAAAATTAATGGAACGTCCATCAAGTTAGAAAGCAACATCTGCACATACATATCATAATCAGGAAGTCATTTTTGCGACGTGTATATTTCCTTAAAAAAAAATGTTCAGCTAATTTGTGTTAGATATGATTGATATCTGACTTCGTTGTAATGTGTGACGCATTAATATAATCCGGTATATGCAACAGAATATTCCTGATGAAATGCTAGCGCATGTAATATTTCTATTTAAAGCACTGGTCTTACTTAGACATACCATTTTGATTGTCGTAAAACACGCTATAGAAGTGCTCATTTGCTATCACCTAATTCTGAGCGAAAATGAGCATAATTTTTTTATCGTTTAAAGAACTCTCCAATATTCCGAGAAGTTTACGCCATGCAAAGACGTCCTTTCTCTTTGACTGTAAAACAAAATGTTAACTTTTGATTTTCGTTGCATAAGCTCTTAGCAGCCATAATGTGTTATTATAAACTATCTTCCACCTCCACAACAGTTTCTTCATATTCTTCTTGTACCGACGTCGAATCTATTTTACTGTTTATGTCACCACTTCGATATGATGTTCTGGTATCCACTCTGACGTCCGCCTGACATTCAATCTCCTCGTCGACCATCGCTGAAAATGAAAAAGGTCAGAAACGTTTATTTGTCATACAAATCATTGTATGTGATACAGAAGTATGTTTTGTTGAACCCAACGCGGACTCTCAGATGCAGAATATACCCTTTCACAAATCGTAAGACTCCACTAACGACGGCACTAGTTCTCAGTGGCTTAGTGGTTAGCGTGCCATGCTAGCTGCTGAATGGATGCAGATTTGAATCATTCTATCGATCAGCTCAGGTCGATTCCTTTGGTGTGTTTTTGAGCAAAGCATTTTACCCAATTGCCTCGTATATGTATACACACCTTGCAGTCGATTCACATTTCATTGAGAATAAAAATATGATCATATGGGTCCATTATTATTATTATTATTATTATTATTTATCATCAACGACTCCTGCTACATAAGACTTTAGATCAATATCAAAAATCTTGCTCCACACAAGTTTTAGAGTTACCCTTAAATCCGTTTGTTTGATTACTGTGCAGTATATACTTGCATCTCGCCTATATCCAAAAAAATCAATAAATATTACTTTCATGTATATTACTTCTTATAAATACGATGTTCTTTTGTTACGCACTATAACATCATTTTGTACCGCATAATGTATGGATATGTATTATGGGCCAGTGTCCTATATTACAAACAAACACTATTATTATTATTATTATTATTATTATTATTATTTATTTCAATTATACCTTATGGAATACAGTATGTATATGCAATATGGAATCACGTTATTATCCATCATCTCGTACAGCTACAACTCTTGGATTATATCACTGGATGGGGCCGATAAGTCAACTTTTATCACCCTATTTGCCTATTTGGAATCCAGACCATCATAAACTTACCTAACTCCTACTGCAATGCTCCCCTTGGATCATGCCCCTTGTTAGACTTACTCTGGGACGTGATGTGTTTCTTAAAACACAGTTCTTGTTTGCAGATTTTTTTATGAGATTTCATAAATAAATTTAACGCACCGCGAACTATGCATTAACCTCGTATAAATGTGAACGTCAGCTACTACGATGCAGTGGACGAGTATGATCATTATATTTTTCATAATGTGGACAGTTCCATTTATAATAAGACTCAAATATCTTTCAAACTTTATTTTAAGTCCGCTGTTGCATTTAACTGTTCTTTCGAATCACAGTCGTTAACATTTCATATCATTTAAACAGATATCAATCATCCGCCGTATTATCAGGAACAACATTTCAGTCATTTTTCATTTATTCGTTATGTATTCGGTAAGAGTTCTTCAACTATTAATATAAATAAACCACTAATATTTTGTTTTTACATCCCGTTTGGGAACAAGAAGATTAAAATTAAAAATTAAAGAATCCGTAGACCAGGAAGAGTGTGTGTTTTCGAAATTATTGAAAATTAGTAGACCAGTGTAAGGATCGTAATATTTAAACAATGAAAGTAGTGAGAAAATTGGATAAATTCTAATTTTAGCAAAATCCATTGTGTATACTACTCTAGTACAGTTCTTTGAAATCTTGCTAATATATGTGAACCTGCTTAAAGCTAATCTTTAGTACAAGTATGGAGATCAGGAGGTCCCTATTTGTAAAGTACTAGTTGTTGCAGCAACTTGTTATAACTTACCTTGAAAATGTGTCTAGTGATGAAGGATTAGTGGAATTTGGAAGGATTAGTGGGATTATTTATTTGTTTTTAATTTTTTAAAGTTTTCGTTTTATATTATTTGTAGGGGGTAGGGTTTTGAGGATAAGATGCATAAACTTCTATATCATTTACTGGAATGTGATTGTAGATGTTTGACTGTACAAATGGTTTGATTAGCACGGAGTCTGTCGTATTGTTTTTATGTTGTACAATTGATTTACTCTGCACAGTTTCTGCTGTTTTGTTTTCATGTAATACAGTTGGTTTTTGCAATGACTCTAATTTGCAAATTGCACAACCGATGCCGAGCAAAAAACAAAATGGATTTAGACTGTGTGTCAGATAAAGTTGGATTTAGACTGTGTATCAGATAATACATTTTCTTCTTTTGTCTCTTCTACTTGCTCTACTTTAAATTTTCCCCCATTTGTTCAATATCCTCATTTCTTTTTAGTTCTTTTCATATCATATATTGTCAAAATAAAATATATGTTCAAACTTTGTTCTGTGTTCCGTAACAAGTCAAACAAGCTAATAGTTCTATTGCATCCTTAATTCATCTGCCAGTAGCATGTATGCTTCTTCTTCTGTTATTCATTTGTCTGATTCAGCTAAGCTTTCTTCCACAATGGTCTTTCATTCTTGTTGTGTATCTTTCTTGTGCACTTCCTGTATTTGCGGATTAGTGAGAATATTTTTCTGCTTTGAGTATCATAAATTCCTCTCGTTAGGGTGTATGCTTCTTGAATGCAGTGTTAAATTCCATGTCCCTTGTTGAGCGAGGGATACTGCACAGGCATAATAACTGATTATTTAGGTAGTGAAAAACTGCACCTAACTGATCGTCCCTGATAACTACAGAAAGCCTTAAAGCATAAAAAGAACATAATAAATGTCATTTGCCACGCTTCATTAGTCACAGATTTTAGAGTTTGTTCTAGGGTGTTACTGCAAAAATTAGTCAATTACAAAATAGTTCTACAGTCTTAACTCTATCTCTCCCAAACAGTTGCCTGAACTGCTACGGCCTTTACTTGTATCAGGATTTTGTTGCTGATAAAATTGTATGTTAGGTAAATTACGCCTAAAAATGATCTTTCTCCATACCTTTATCATTAACGTAACCGTTTCCGAAATTTGTCCAGTGCCGAATGCCTTGGAAAATTTTCGTAGTGGATTGGAATTAATGTTGCATTCTACCGATGTAAGAATTTGTTTCGTTCACACCTATAATTGTGTAGGTTATTGCTATGACCACAAATAAGACAATCATTTTATTTTCAAATTTGAAAAGACGATGTAAATTGTTCTTTCCAACCTATACAGTAAACCTATTTATGGCAGACGCATGAACCTTCTGTCTCAATATAACAAAACTGTCGAATTGCCAAAATTGCTCGAGTAATTTTCGTAACAACGTTTATCTAACTACTATAATTTTAAATTTTAAACAGTTCAAAATATATATACAACTATATCTTATACTCACACTCTTAGGCGTTTGACATTTATCACAATTTTCATTCAATATACTTGCTTCCATGTAATTAGATACATTGGGACAGCCATCTCTAGAATTTTGGGTGCATCTGGAGGGCCCAAGATTCAATGCTCTCTCTTACAGTGAATATATGATGGCTCAGATTTTGCTTTGATTTCTTACGTCAATTCAGCCGGGATGTCGTTGAATCGCATCAGTTACACGATTGTATTCAATACACAGTGGAGACCCTAGGTCGAAATGAAAGGCTAGGAGCTCCCAAAATAATTGAATTAAATGCAGTGTGAAACCATTCTCCGGATATTTGAAGACGCACCGCAGTATCACACCACCACGTAATCCACAGTACTATTAAGTAATGTCGACTTATTTCAATGTCTCTGATTTTATGCTGTACTCCATTGACCCAAACCATTTGACCCAATTTTACGGTCATAGTCGAGCGATTAATCGACAGTACGAAACACACTCAATTTATATAGAAAACAAATGCTCACCCCTGGCAAGAACCCTACAGAGCTCAGTTGCTAACACCTCAAAATTTGTCCACAGACTACCATACTACGAGGCTAGTCTCAGACAGATAACCAGTTTTTAAATTGGACAGTACTAAACTCCTGTATACGTTCTCTTAAACTGATCGTGCTTCATTATTTTCCAGAACCACAATTGTAACATTTATTCTGGAAAATTTCAAATCAGTACTCGTACGGGACTATTTGCCGCGTTATCATTTTAATATTCTTAACTCAGTGCGGTATATTCGGAACTTGTATTAAGAAACGTTAATAAGTAATAAAAATACATATTACGTCTACAACTACTAAAATGCTACATTAGAGACACAAAGGAATTTTATAGTAGCACTGACTGGTGCAGACTCATATTGAGTTCTGTGAAATAATACCTTGCCTCAGCTCGAATCAATTAATCTTTTACTTGTAAGCGGAATGAGTAAAATATCACTGCGTCTCAAAAGCTGATAGCCTGGTGGGGAGCCAAAACCTAAAGGTAAATTTGATCTAATTACTCTCAGAGACAGTGAATATTGCTTTAAATAAAATGATACCATCGAGTGTTGCGGTGCCTGTGGTTATGCATATACTAGTGTGTGTTTGTGTGCTCTGTTCTTAATTGTTGTGCCTTCATCCCGAAGGGAGATCGACATGATTGTATAGACAATTCGATTTAATCAAGTTGGTCCAGTTATTTTAGTAAGATTTCAAATTACTGTATTAGACTGGTGTACATTAATGTTTTACTTGACTTAGAATTTGTCGAGGTTACGATTGATTAAAAAACTGTAACTGTTATCATGTAATGTTTCAGTTTTATTATTACTGATATTACTCGAAATTATGAGTGATCTATTAACCTTAAATGCTTTAAGAATAAACTCCTAGTCTTGTTGGTCTATTAATTTTAACTATGCATTTTTTTTTTATTGTTTTCGTGTCCCATGTAGAGGTTATGAAAACACAAGAAATGTGAGTGGTCCATTTCTCTTGATACTTTTCAATGGCTAAGCTAAATTATGAGCGCACTATATTACTTGTCTTTCGTGCGTCCTGGTAAATGAAGGTAAAATATTTATTAAAACAATATTTTCTGATTTCTGTTTATGTAGAGTATCTTTTTAAAATCTCTTTTTCGCTTTTCAATTACATTCCGAGGACAAGTTTACTCACACAGTATCCGGACAAGTTTAAACCGATTTCCCTTTGAACGCCTCATAGATAGAGCAGAGTCAGATCGCACCAGCTTATTTTCTGAGAACATGTCTTCCATCTCCGTTGTCATGGGGGCAAGAGCCACAATGGGTGCCGCCCTCACTGACATGATGGCGCTGAGAGCTGTCGGCTGACGTATTATTGGCACTGGCATGGGCTCCATGTAGAGGTTCGTGAGGTCTCGCCTTGTGTTCTCCTTAGATGCCACAGATTTAAGTGGGATGTTGCCAATCAGAATAACCAAGGGGATCCGAAGTTCAACATCCGCATCCGGTGCATAAGTCTTTAACTAAAATATAAACAGACTCTCGACAGTTTTAAAGAATTTGACCGTGTCACAAGTATGTTGTCTGCTTCAATCTTTGCTGTAAAAACTGTCCAACACTACGGCATTATTCATTTAAATTAAAATTCTTTATCACTGTTACTATGATTTAATCATATTTTTAAGTCAGGCTTTTTCTGCGCCCGTTTAAATTTAGCTTCTGAAATAGCAATAATACTTTAAAAAATAACCTTAATTCGGTTCATTCGCCCTGTTCTTTCTCTGACAAACGAACTTTACGACACTTACACTGGCATGGAGATTTGAGTACAGTAATTTGCCTTCTGTATTCGAAATTTGAAAAACCTCTGACAGGCTAAACCGATATATCGAATTCCATAAAATGAGCTGGGGATGGGGATGCGGTAGTAAAGTATGGTGTGGTACCCATGGGTTTCTTGGACCGAGAAGGCATGTGAGTAACATGATAATGGGGCTTTGAGTCCAACTGTCAAGTATTCGATTCCGGGGTCGAAAATCCCCTTCGGAATTCCCCATAATGTTTTCCTGAAGATTCTTTGGCATACATGTGCATCTGTTAATGTAGCTCACGCGAGTCCACGTGAAAGCTTTTATTGTCATGGGTTGAGAGCTACAGTGCTGAGAGATCGCAGACAGGTAGATATACGCTCACGACACATAAGTAATTCACTTGTAGAGAACTACAGTGTGAAATCATACAATACAATTAGAAATTACACAGTTTGATACATATAGTATTATGAAAGACATTGCATCCATTCCTAATGCGGGAATTAGATTACCAGACCGATAGTGCGTTTGTGCGGTCACAGGAAGATCAGCTTGCTGTTTGGCTTGAATACTTCATATGGATAAATCCTTGATCAATTGAGCAGATTAGGGATTGCGTCTGAGCGAGTACGACGAAAACTCGATGAAAAATAGAACAAAAAAGTGCGACAAGTCAGTGTATGATATTGTGCTTGAAAGCTTTAACTCGCTAACGTTGAAAGAGTCACCCTGAGAAAACATTATATTGACTAGTGAAGACATCAATATTAAAGGCATTTGTGAAGGCATTAAAACTACCAGTGAAGACAGTGATCACTACAATCAGAGAAATGCCTTCAGTGCTAATATACAGAGCTGCCCGCTTGCTATCTTGTTGTTGTTATGATCCCTGCTCGCAAGTTCACAACGTCTTTACTTGGCTCGTATTCGATTGGGATAATTGCCCTAATAATTTTGAAAATCACGAGAGGTGGACGTTGTTTTCGCTGTGGACTTGATTATGCCGCTAAACGCGCCAAAAGACTCATTTCGCCATACATTGACGTGTTAAAAATGGCATGCCCGTGGTTTCATATCGGTGCGCATACACTCTTGAACCGTGAACCGCAAAGACAGTCAGGCCATCAATGACAAAATCAACAAGGCTTTACCAAAGATTATCGATACGTTGGAAAAATACACCAAGGTAGGTTCAGGATGGACTGTTGCCAAATGGGTGAAAGCTGAACGTCATATTTTCCCTATAAAACCTTTTCGCGGGTCAAGTAATATCCAAAACCAGTGTGTATTTCTGCTGCGGACAATGATAAACGTGGAAAACGACGACAATCAGTGTTTTGAATAAGCTTTCTTATCGTTGATGCATCCAGCGTACAATCACACAGACCAGCATCGAAAATACAAAGAGCATATGGGCGAACGTAACTTATGCAGATTAATTTGAACGACTCAGTCCTGATATGGCTGTTAACGTGTTTACTTGGAACAAGGGTCTCCAACTGATTCGACTTTCCGCCATGAGAGGATACGTTTCCACGCATGTAATGTTTAGACTTAATTTGCTATTATTGCTATAATTTGCTTAATTTGCTGTTATTATTGCTACTATTTACAGGAACGCGGTGTTTATCACATGTGGATAAAATGATCTTTCTAAAATGGTGTACCGCATTCATAAGGTGAAAATGTTTATATGTCGATGTAGAACTTAGCTTGGCGATAATGAATTTTACTTTGGGAGAGTACTAGAGATGTAGCGTACGATCATGCCATAACTAGGCAAGAATATTTTGAAATTCATCGCAGTGCAACGGAAGATGAATGTCTCGTATATCATCTACGTGGACTTGGAATGCCTTAGCGTTTTTGTGGTCGCTTCGCTTCCCGATGCCGCTCCGTTCCGCGTTCAATCAAATATGAGGCAAACTGCTGAACATGTTCCAAGCGGATATTGTTACAATGTAGTTGCTTTGATGGAACAACTGAACCATCAATGTTATACCGTTGCAAGAACTCAGTTGAGGTATGTATCAAATCGCTGCAGATTACAGTGACATGGATCCCGCAAAACCTGACCTCGCTCGCGCACATGATCATGACTTGTGATAACATTCCTGAGTTTCCGCGGCAACTCATTGCTGAATATGTGATGGAGCCTTCAGCTCAAGTGATGCAACTTGAAGCTCCAAAGTTTGAGATCACTTTCACATCACTGGAACATACAGAGGATCCGCACACGGCGCACGAAACATACAGTTGCAAATTATCCAGGCAAAACAAACACCAAGGCATTTGATATAACTCAGTTACCACCGACTGACGCATTCCATTCGACGTTGTCTCACGAAAGTATTTCAGCCAACGACTAAACGCACCCGAACAATTTTTGCTCCGCGTTTGGTAGACAAAAACTACTATCACGATTTGTACCTGCGTACGGCTGTATTGCAATTTCGCCGATGTCTTCATACCTTTGGTGATATAGCCATAAAATTGAATGAATTATATATGACCATTTAGATCTGATTATGAGTATTTTGACTTTATAATCATGGCAACACTGGTATTTTCTCACCTTTTTAGCTGCTAATATTGTTTGTTTTTTAGCGTTTCACATTTTGTACGGATGGTGGTGGTGGCACCATAATATATTTCAGTGCTTAGGGCCCTGGAAGGCCTTCATCCGGCACTGGGTTCATGCAGAAAAACAAATCTTATTTACTGGATAAAATAGCGCTCCAAATATTTTCAGGATCACCACCACGATGCATGTTAATCTAACATGTGACGCCATATGTGGTAGTTACCAAGCGAACCTTTCAGGTTCATTAAGTTTCGCGTCGCAGGATTATATATTGTTTGGGTTCTCCTCGGGTGGTTCACCCGGGTTATCTGCTGTCCATTACTCCTATAGCGCCCATGTATCTTCCATGCCACAAACTCTTTCACAATTTCATTTCACCATTGTCGACCTAGACGGGACACGTTGAATCTCCACGGGGAGATCTTAACAACTCAAATGTACATTTGAAATTTGCCTGATATTTAATGCAAGGACAGTCGTAGTTGCAGGTGCGATAGCAGAGCGTTTTCTGACGCAGATAAAAACCATTTATGCGACATATTCTGGAAATGACCTCTGTAATATACTCCTAGCATATTCACAGCACATCAAAGGTTATCGCGACTCTGACCTCGCGCGCTGCACTGATCGCTAAACAATTTACAATGAGACTCACTGATAGCATGAAAAACGCTGTTGTGGATCGGTTAGAAAATATGGGATTGCAGGCTATGTCTTCAGTTAAGACTACGACAGATAACGACTCGGGCACCATTAAAGGCAGTTATGCTTCCATCAACGGCAAAAATGCTAGCCCTGGTCCGTAAAATCGTCAATGAAGCTGCTCAACAACGCCTTTCTAATTTGCATAAGTCAGCAATGATTCGATGATTGCAAATGCGGCAATAGACAGGTCACAATAGGTACTACACGAAATTAATGATATATAAGTCATTGCAAAGTTCAAGGGCGTACCCGATACCGCGACTGACATGGACGTTTCCGTGATGATAGATAGAAACAATAGAGATTTTCAGTATTATTCTTACCCTGCTAAGGACCCTCATCAAAAGGGACGAATAGAATTACAAATGCATAACTCGTCTCAGTACTGTAGCAAGCCAAAGGGGTTCCTTGACCGAGCGATGCCAAACCTTGGCGCGAATCCCGCTAGAAGTTATGTTTTCACTAATTCTAAAGACACCCATACAACTGCTGTTGTAAACTGGAAATACCAACGATTCCAAACTATAAATAATTTTACTCTAATTTATACATGACCACAGATCTCACAACTTCCCAATTGCCTGTCATCCTCACAACTGCATGGTTTCTCTTCATTAACTTTCCGTAAGGTACTGCCAGTATTTTACGCCGTGCAATAATACAACTCAGTCACCTAATACAGGGAACTATTTTTACTACGCCACCTTAGGCCCTTCAAATCATGATTTTAAGCCACATTCCGCTTGTAACTCTACACCATTTTTACCACCAAAGAAACAATAAACGGCACTTTCCGACGACGGAGCAGTCCCTTCTCGTTTATTCCATTGTATAAAGTACCAGTCTCCAATCATAAATGCTGCACCTGGAGTCACACAATCAATTTACACAATTAGATTATACTAGGGACTGCTGTGTGACAGTAACAGTCATGCAGCTCTGAGCTGAATTCACCAAAAGTAAACCATGATATCATGAAGTCTCACTAACACTTCACTCCGTGACGTTTGCTCCTAGTAATTAGTTAATTGTTCGGTCCGAGAACTGTTTCCGCAGCACCGACCTCCCATAAGCAAACAAGTAATTACAAAAATCTAAGAAATCCTTAAGATGGAGTACTATAAACAAATGCGTATACTCCAAATTTATCAGAGTATTTTCTTCCGTGTGAGGTCTTCTTGGAAATTGAAGGGCAACTTATACAAACCGACAATGGTGATTACCCCGACGATGCCATGGTTGGATTTGTCAATAACGGTATCTTTGCCTTATTCAGCAGTTATGTTATCCCATCGATGGAAAGGAAACTGAAGCATATTTAAGTAACGTTGACGTTGCCACGGCAACTATTCAACTCGCCAGAGACAGTAATGATTATGCCAAATCTGCTGTCCTTTCTATTATGTTTCACGAGGATTGACATTTTTTACATTTGTGTTTACGATTGTCCTGACATATACGTGATGCATTCTGAATAGGTTCACGACGACCATGCTACGGAATTTAACGACTGGGTCTTGAACCAGCTGACAAGGGATGCCAGCTTTAATGGAGATTTTGTGTCACTTCTCCATAAAAATAGGTGCGCTCTACGGATATAATGAACTTCCGAGAAAATGGTGGGTGCAAGTTGAAGTTGTTTACATTTGCAACATGCACAGTGGAGAGAATGTTGGTATACATCTATGTTACGTTCATGTATTGTGCCTGAAATTTCTTTGGATACTGTACTTGTGAAAATTTTACATAACCTTAGGACATAACGAACCAAAATGACTGCTCCCTTGTGCTAACGAATCAGCCTGAATTAGGCTAAAGTACGCTATATTTAGCAGTTACTATAATAGAGAAAATGAATTTTGCCAGACTAGACAATACCAGCTTCTGAAAGTGCAATGGATGAATTATCAAATATATAAAATGTAAAATGATGGCGTTAACTACTTCATATAATTTTTTATCACAATAATTTGACGTTCGTAGAAGATGAATATCCAGCATTTTTCATCGGCAAATATTATCAAGATCTAAGAGAAAAGTATTGAGACAAATCTTGGTATAATAATCCATCTCCAGAAAAATTGTATGGCTTTATGTCAACACAAAATCCTTTTGTTATTCTTGGAGTTGTGTTATTCATTTATATATCGTTGCTGCGTCGACAAGAAAATGCATCCAATAATTTAATATAAACACAATATGCATAGGTGCGCTTCAGGTGATAGATTTTATCTTTGTATATGTTACTATATTATAGGCCGGTGACCTATATTAATCTTTAATCTTGAAATATAAATCCTGCTGTTATGTATTTATAATTTTTTTAAAACAAAATTGTCCTTTAATGTACAGATGCTAGTGAGCATACAGGTTTAGAAAATTAACAACACCGAGAACACCGTAACGTTGTTAACAAGTAGGTCTTAATATTAATACAATTTGTGTATATTTTGAAGACAATTGTACTAAAAGCAATTTATGTCCCATTTACAAGAAAAAATATATACTTACTTCTAAAATATAGTCTATATCTATAAATGGACATCCGGGTAAAGAGGAAACCGGAAGTGGGTTAGGCAATGGAAGTTTGCTGTTCTTCCATTCGTCTTCCTCTCCGGGCTCTAGACGACCCCGGGACAACTCGGCTATCTTTCTTTTCTCGCTCGTATTTGAATCGAGTGGACGATATCCATATGTTGTTAACTATATTAAGTACAATATAAGAGATGCCCTAAACATTAGGCAAGCGATATCAACGTATTTTACAAAGCATAACCAGCTAACGTGTTGCATATTTCTATACAGAGGTGTGATCCTATTCAGGAGCCGCATTTGATTCTTCCCTTAAAATGGTGCAGCAGAACTGCAGGTATTAATTTTCCGAAGAAGACATTGAGTGTTTTAATCATAGTGCAAATAACTCTAGGTTAGTCTAACGTTCCATTTTTTCCATTGACTTGCAGTGTGTTCTTGAAAAGTTTGAATACCCACAAGAGCTGAAATTTAAAACTCTCATATTAGAGGACACATAGAGCACATCTATTTAACTAAATTTAGTACTGTAGTAGAGGAATACAAGTAACAGAGGAGAATGTGGCAGTTTAATGGTTCTATCCTTATTCCATATATTAGTACTTTACGTCACACTTGTCAAATCTTCAACTTGAGCTCCGTATACTCGTACAGAGTAAGTAGGTGCCTCTGTTATATATATATATATATATATATATATATATATATATATATATATATATATATATATATATATATATATATATACTACATAACTGTGCGTCTTATTCCTATGCAGACCGGCTTGGCGAACACATGTCTATGTATAGTCGAACATAATAGTTCAAAACACTTTTCCTATGGCTTGTTCTGGTGACTTGCTTAAGTGAATCTGACATGTATCTTGACTGCAAGTGAACTAAGCAAACAACACGTGAACATGTATTTTTGTATAATGTAATGTTGTCTGTGGTCGTTGGTGCACTTCCGTTCTCAAACTCTTTAGTTATTTTTGTATAACGTAATGTTTTGTCTATGGTCATTGGTTGTCTATGTTGTCTATGGTCATTGGTTGTCTATGGTCATTGGTTGTCTATAGTCATTGGTGCACTTCCGTTCTCAAACTCTTTAGTTTCAGACAGTAGTACTTACATGTTGCTCGCAATCCCGTAATGATTATTTGGAAGTGATCATTTGGAGTTCCATGTTAAAATATTTTGGCGAAAAAGGAGCCTATTCTTTGTATTTAAAACGATAAGTAAACTTCAGAAAGGTAGTGGATCATGAAAATTAATGATACTTCTATGCCTTAAGGTAGTTTACTACATCATCATCGGTTTTAATTTTCTATGTGATTTTGTCTCTTTGTAGCCTCGACGTCTGAGTGGTTAACGTGCCAGACGAGTTTGTCTTAGAATACCGCCATTAAATGAGCCTGGACACAACACTTCACTCAAATGCCTCAACACTATATAATTTCTCGTGTGTTGCTTTATCGACAACACCCAAACCAAACCAAACAATAAATGTTCTTTTAATTTTCTTCTTTTATTTCTTCCTTTAAACTTACATTTCTAGTAACCCCATGTCATCTGGCGTACGTGCCAAGTTTATTGTGCGTATTTCAGAAGACACCACAAACTGAATGCGCTAAGAGGTCTCATAACGCAGCACACTTTAGGTCTAATAACGCGACAAATTTTGGGCCTAATATTGAGCCAAGCTTTAGACCTAATAATGAGCTAAACTTAAGACCTAATAACGAATCAAACTTTAGACCAGCAATTGTAGACGTCAAACATTATGCAAGTAGGAACTGTGAAAAAAAGAAACGAGATTACTCGAAGACTTGATTAATATCTATAAAAGTCCTTTCATTAAATATGAGAAAAAAAAAATGATTAATCTTCTGGTAATTGTGAATGAAGTATACAGATATGTCTTAAAACGTTCTGATACAGAATACAATCTTAGATCTGTATGCATATATTGCTGGGTGTGTGTCTGCATTTATGTACGCACGCAGGTATCTGCATTTATGTACGCACGCAGGTATCTGCATTTACGTATGCACGCAGGTATCTGTATTTATGTAAGCAGGAAGGTATCTGCCTTTATGTACGCACGCAGGTATCTGCATTTACGTACGCACGCAGGTATCTGCATTTATGTACGCACGCAGGTATCTGCATTTATGTACGCACGCAGGTGTCTGCATTTACGCACTCAGGTGTCTGCATTTATGTACGCACGCAGGTATCCGCATTTATGTACGCACGCAGGTATCTGCATTTATGTAAGCACGCAGGTATCTGCATTTATGTAAGCACGCAGGTATCTGCATTTATGTAAGCACGCAGGTATCTGCATTTAGGTACGCACGCAGGTATTTGCATTTACGTACGCACGCAGGTGTCTGCATTTATGTACGCACGCAGGCATCTGCATTTATGTACGCACGCAGGTATCTGCATTTATGTACGCACGCAGGTATCTGCATTTATGTACGCACGCATGTATGTTTAGGGATTGTTTGTTTGGCTGTTTGTTTTTTCATAGTGTTGGAGGTGGGGGAGATGATGGACCTTTATCCCAATAAGAAATAATCAGGAATCATACAGAATTCCAAATAGCACAATTACTCGTAAATACTTGGTTTGCATAACGGTCTATTTTCACCAAGTGATATGAACATGACCCGTCGCAAATGGCCCTATGTATGTATGTATGTATGTATGTATGTATGTATGTGTCATACATTGCTTTCAAATGTATAGTCTGATTACCTGATAAAATGTAATTTTTGTCGACTCGATAGGTGAGTCAGAACCATTCGAGATGTCAGCATTAAAAACAATTGTATCCCCAGGAATGTATCCTCTGCGGTCAGCTCTGAATGTGGCATACACGGAACCTCCTCCTCCAAAACAGCTTTTACACATAATGCATGCGTCTTCATCCTCAACCGGTTCCTGAAAGAATAGATGGAGTAGCACATATACAGTGCATATAAATTTTAATACAATCTTCCGATAGGACTGGATCCATTGGTATCATTACATTTTAAGACTTTTAATTATTTTCATATCAGAGAACGGATTTCTTTTGCACATATCATTGATAGGCTCACTTAATAGAAGAGTTTAATATAAAAGTCTTAACGCTAACCTCTTAATGCTGAGCGTCAAGCGAGTCAGCTGTTAGTACCATTTTGATAAGTCTTTGGTATGACTCGGCCGGAGATAGAACCCGCGACCTCCCGCATCCGAGGCGGACGCTCTCACCACTAGGGTACTGGAGCGGTCAAAATGATGAAAATAATAATAATTTACTTACGTCAGCACCAGGAACTGCGTTGAGGTCATAAGGCCTTTCTATCCCAAACTCCACCTTTCCCGTTTGATCCAACAGACCCCAGGGCCCATGAATCTTGGCCTTGACCCAGTATCTCACGAATCCGTGTGAACCTATAAAGTATAACAGCAGCAATAAGTTTCCTTTGTCTTGGAATGTACTTGTGGCATAGAATATTTTATATGACTGTCGCAAGTTTAGAGCTCGTTTTGAACCAGAAGCTTTGTTTGACATAGAGACGTATCATAGAGCACATACGCGAAAAGCATGCTAATTATAGGATTATCTGCATTAAAACAGACAGGGCAGGATAGGATTAAACATCAACATCAAACACCAGATAATCCATGTGATAAATAATGGATATGTAATAAAATAACATTCCTCTGATTTTGACTTTTTTTTATGGAAAAGTCAGATGTCTGGAAAGAAAAGGAATGGATTTCACTTGACGCCCATACATACAGATACATGAATATCTCCTATAATATCGTCAACTTTGCATTGTACACTTCATCTCAGATTCAGAAGGTATATTAATTTATAATAATAATAATAATAATAATAATAATAATAATAATAATAAACAGCCAATGGTGCAAGTAGATTTAAACTCTTTACCGGTACGGTACCGACCCCCGATCCCGTTTGTGGGTACGACCGTACCGGCAATAAATGTTTTAACGGTACTGCGTACCTGGCCGTACCGGTTTACTTGTACCACTGATAGCAGCAAACAAAAACAATAAACTCGTTATCCTACTTATACTGAAATGCATTCATGATTTCAAAAATTGATTTTCTTTCGTTTCCTTGCTTATTAATTAGCACATCAGATTCATTGATTCCCGGATACAACAGCTGAAAAGCTGATGATTTACCTTCAAACGATGGGGGTATGTTGGTAGGCAACTGGTATCTGAACTCAAATACATGCTGTCCAGTTCCTAGGTACTCGCATTCTTGGGCAATTGCCTCGCCGCTAGGTCCTGCAACAAAATATTTTGAGTGAAAGCATCCACACTCAATTTTATTGTTTGAATCTGTATTACATATTCATGTAACTTTAAAAAAAAAAAAACAAAAAAAACAACAGTATTTTATTTAAGCGAGTATTTTAATGAGAGTTTATTTTAATTTAGTAATCAAATAAATGCTTTCTATCTTTTTGATGTCCCTCATTATTCATTATATAAACTTCCGTATTTTGATATTTATTTCTTAACTCTTTCACCTGATTGCATGATAAACACGAAATCTCTCAGGATTCAAAAACACATGAGAGCGTTACAACACAAAGACGGAGAAGAGCAACATTATAGAATATCACTGGAAAATTATAATAGAGAACCAATAAAATGCTTATAATTCCATATAATCCATGTTTTAATTATTTTGTGTGATCTAGTATGAGAAAGACTATTAATAGCAACACAACAGTCACTCTCTGTATCAGTCATCACACACACACACACACACACACACACACACACACACACACACACACATACACACACACACATATATATATATATATATATATATATATATATATATATATATATATATATATATATATATATCTTTTGACGTTTGAAAAACCAGTATGTGAACCCCCATGGCACTATTTGTATTCTGAAAGTATATCTGAATTATCAATATATGTCCTAAAAAATCACAGTGAATATACACCCTATTCCTAAAGCTTGATGATTATATTACTTTGGTAAAAAGTATGCATGTTTTCTCCTCACCTTTTCCAAATAATACCATGCTGTCGTTGAAATATTCCTCGGTCTCGTACATAGATCTTTGATCACTACCCTCTCTTTCTTTCCATTCTGCCTGACCCCTTCCACGAAATTTTACTTCAATTCCTGAAACAAATTATTTTGGCCTTAAAAAGTCTAAATATTGCGGAGAAATATTTTGAATGGTATGATAAAACTGTCTACGAACTTCGTATGTGTCAAAACTGTCTAAAGAACATCGTGTGTGTCAGACTGTCTGACAAACGTCGTGTGTGTCAAAACTGTCTGTAGAACTTCGTGTGTGTCAAAACTGTCTGATGAACATCGTCTGTGTCAAATTGTCTGACAAACGTCGTGTGTGTCAAAACTGTCTGATGAACTTCGTGTGTGTATAAACTGTCTAAAGAACATTGTGTGTATCAAAACTGTCTGAATAACTTCGTGTATTTCAAAACTGTCTAAAGAACGTCGTGTGTGTCAAAACTGTCTGAATAGCTTCGTGTATATGGAGGGGGATTACCGCCATAATTCAATGAGTGTATTTTCTAATCTTAATTGATGCATTATTGTAAATGGCTGCCTGCAAGCGCTACTTTCATAATTCTATCCATGTATATTGTATTCTGAATCGATTCTGTTGTTTGTCGTATGGCAAAAGCTATATCAGTTATTACAAGTTTTTCTGTATATTCTGTTTATAAACTTGCCATATAACATTTGTATCATTCCAACTGCTGTTTTCATACAGATATGGCCTTGCAATAATATAAATACTAAGTTTTATCAGTATCGTCTTTGTTGTTCAACTCGTGTCGCCATCTGTTGTCATAATGGCATACTAGAGATTAGCATGACATTATGACAACAGACGGCGCACTAAATTTCTAAAGTTTTTCCGTTACCAGGAATGATTAATGCTCCCCACGGAGCTTTACGGCAATCATTTTGTGTCGATAAACATTGTAACTCTTTTAGTCCCTTTTTTAAGGTGCATGTTAGCGACGAAGGTTTAATCGTTCTCTAAAACCATGTGCATTCTTGAAGATCTAAGTGATTTATAGTACCCAACAAAAACAAAAACGCATACACTACAGCAGGGTGGTCCATTTTCTTCAATCCCAGTTTTGACGCACTTAAGTATTTACTTTCACCGTTGTCACGTTTGCTAAGCCCCAGCTATAAAGTCGTGTATAAGCTATAATCTACCTGTCTTGGGAATATTACCGCGGTCATGTGTTTGATGTCTAAAGATTGCCTCGGGCTAGTGTTAAACTCTTGCGCAAGTTTACCTGACAAGCCGAAGACCGGAAAATTTGAATTGGCAAAGGCGATAGATCGCACCATATAAACAAAGGCTTATAATTATCACACCTATATGTTAAAGCTTAGTCGAAAGATCAGAGGGAAGTCCACGTGGTGAACGGGGCGTATTCTTATCCGTCCCCACAGTGACAGACAGCGAGAGGGACATTGTCCGCTAAGTTTGAGTGGATCGGTTCATAGCAATATCCAATCGGAATTGAGATAGAGGGTGTGATTACAATGCAGGCCGAATGATAACTTTCAGAACTCGTAAGCGAAAATTTAGTATTCGCCTGAAAGGACTGCGGATCAATAGGGTTTATTCCGAGAAGAAGCCACTTGTAATTTGGCGCAAAACTTAGAGGTAGATTCTGAGGAAAGACAAAGCTTCGAAAAGGAAGCTTTTTAGGGGACACAGAACGTCGGGTTGCATTGGGTCCCAAATCTTCAAGAGTTGGAGACGGAAGTGAGGCTGTAACCGAGACAGTCGAAGTCGACAGAAGAGTAGTCGTGATGGAGGAGGTGGAAGAGGAGGAGAAGGAGTATAGAGAAAGTCGAGGAGGAGGAAGAGAAGGAATTTGGAGAAAAGTCGAGGAGGAAGAGGAGAAGGAGGTGGGAGAAATAGGAGAGAGAGAAAGGATACAACATATGAGTAGAAATACAAGAACAGATGGAAATCTATCTCACACTGCTAATCAAGTGATGCAATAGGCTTATTAAAAGGTCGAGCGGAAGGAGTGTGATTGGAAATTTGAGTCGTTTGATTATTGAATTTGTTACTAAATTGTTATTCACTGAATTTCAACCTTTTGTATATTTAACCATCTAATCGTCGGCATTGCTGACTGGGGGCTCGGAGCTTTACATCTATCTTTCACAAAATTTAACTTCCATCCATATAGAGCCTGGGTGGGACTTCTATAATAGTTTAAATAAAACATTGGGAGCGCCCCACCCCAACCTTAAGAATCCTCGCAACCGTTTAAGAAATCTACGTCTTAGTGATATCTCTCATTTCTTTGGAAACATTAGTTATTTTAGCAAAGTAAGGATCAGAAATGACACTGATATATTCCCTCGTACTCTTCTTAACGAGCTTTCATCAGACGACCCCTGCTTGTAAGGATCATATTATACGTCACCCATTTTGACGCACCTCACAGACATCTGTCTTTTCCTGTGCTAATATTATACGTAAGCTCCTGCGAAAATAATATATTTCAGAGCTACATCAATAGCACATAAAAAAGTTTATAGGTAAAATTACATTTAAAAAATTAAGTATTCTTTAAGGTTTTCTTATTTTTATCACAATCTTCAGTTTGGAACATATTTTGTCGCAGAAGCCGAAATAATCAAATTGTGGAAAATCGTGTTCGTATCATGATAAAAATGTTTCCTTGCGATTAGAAGTATTAGATTTAGTGTACGATTGTTTTCCAATACTTAATTTGCATTGTTAATGTACAGGACCACAATCTTTGAATGTATTTATAAATTTAAAAAAACAGCCTTAAAACTGTTTGCATCTTTTAAAACTATTTTCTCTAAAAGTGGAAATAATCAGAGACAAGAGACATAATGTTACAGGAGATTTTACTTCTATTTATTGTAATTCTTACCATTATCAAACCAATTAAAAATAATAAATTGGTTCAAGAATTTTAAAAATATAAATATTGCACCTTAGGTTCTAATTATTCAGCTGCTCTTTGTCACATCAAAGATTTAAAACCTTTAAAACAATTTTTGAAATATGAATGTAGTGACGACGTATTAAGTGTGCTGCTCTTTGCAATATAAAAGTAGTTTAGTGAATTATCTATGATCAGAGAGAGAGAGAGAGAGAGAGAGAGAGAGAGAATGCACCAAAACTGCATATTTCATTAAGTTATTGTAATTGTATACATGTATCCTGGGTCGATGAGCGTATTTTGGGACAGTGTTAGGGTCATTCTTTCAGCAAGTATCAACAAGAGAAAAAACTCTACTAATCTTACTCGATAATTATACAGGGTAGAATTTTACTGGTCACTGTCTTTTAATTTGGTTTGATTTTATTAATTGCCTACATGAATCCTGGGTAGTTGAAGGAGTTTTGGGACAGTCTTTTGCTGTTTTAGGGTAGTCATGGGGTCTTTCATTTGGTGATAATTACCAACATGGGGAAAAAAACCTCTCCTGAGTTTACTCGATAATTATACAATGCAGGATTTTGCTATCAGTCTTTTTTAAGGTCTGATTCAGTATAATTGTATACATGTATCCTGGCTATTGCATAATCATCAAACGCCATACATATATAAGAATTCTGTATAATTTGAATATTTACCTTACTTCTTGTTATATATATCATGATAAAAATGTTTCCTTGCTCTGTAATGTACTCTCTCTCTCTCTCTCTCTCTCTCTCTTTTTCTCTCTCTCGTGTCGTATTGTAAGAAATTGACGTGTCACAGCGCCATCTGTTGTCATAACGAGGCATTATTTTATGCTAACTTGCAACGTGCTTGATGCTACGTTATAATCGTGATTTTAGAAGGTGCAGGCTGTGTAATTTGTGATATAGCAAGTTTATAAATAGAATATTAAAACTTGTAATAAATAACATAGCATTTGCCATACGACAAACTAAAGAATCGATTCAGTAGTTGGCAAATTGCAAGATACAATGACGCAGAAGGAAAGCAGATCTAAGCACTTGCAAGCAGCCATTTACAGCATGCATCCATGATGAATAGAAAAATCATGACTAGAATTATAAATGTAGCACTCGCAAGCAGCCATTGACAATAATGCAGAAGGAAAGTAGCACTTGCAAACTGCCACGTACAATTTGCATCAGTGAAGAATACAACATACATGGATAGAATTATGACAGTAGCACTTGCAAGCAGCCATTTAAGAAGTTGCATCAAGGAAGATTAGAAAATACATGTATATAATTATGGCGGTAATCCCCCTCCATACGTGTATGTAAAAGCATACTAAAGAACATCGTGTGTGTCACAACTGTCTGAATAACGTCGTTTGAGTCAAAACTGACTGAATAACATTGTGTCAAAACTGTCTGAAAAACTTCGTGCATGTCAAAACTGTCTGAATAACTTCGTGCGTCAAAACTGTCTGACAAACTTCGTGCATGTCAAAACTGTCTGAATAACTTCGTGCGTCAAAACTGTCTGACAAACTTCGTGTGTGTGTGTCAAAATGCGTTGTAGCATTCTTATAATATTAATGTACAAGCGTACTTCATTTACCAGTTATTAAATAAAAGATCGTTATTTGTTTATGCGCTAAGTTAGATGTTTGAATGCAATCAAATATATTTTTAGTGGTGCCATATTTGGTTCACGGAAAAAATAATTCACCCAAAATTAATCTCCCAAACTTGATAGTCTCCCAAACCGCTAATGTTTTGGGGAGATTAATGTTATAATAATACTTTTGCTATCAACACGACGAAATTACCAACTCACCGAGCAATTTCAGACCCCTTTTCAGAGAGACCATCAGTTTTCCTTGCATCAAGTCTCCGGTTGTGAAAACTCCATCTTTCCTGTACTGCAGAAATATTTCAAGCCGATCGAATGAACTCATTACTCAAGTATATTGAAAAATAACGTGTAAACTCCTCATCAATATGCAGACATCAGAATCTAGGCACGGTAACATATTTGTCATTAGAAGCTACAAAAATACAATAGAGTAAAGACTACAATATATAAAATATATAGAAGAGAATATAGAACAACTGCAAATATATATGGTCATGAAAAATTATACTGTATATAATTTAAAATTATTGTATATTTTAATACATACGTAATACAAACAGACGCGTAGAAAAAAATCATCGATAAAATATCTTGAACAATGCATGCATTTTACATCGATATTCTCTATACATTTCTCACTGATCATCGTTGTTCTATTACTTCTCTTCTTTTTGCTCACTGCAGCACTCCACATAAGTCACATCTTCATACCGAATCGACAAACATCATTTGAATAGAATGATAATATTTTGGGTCACTTAATTAAGCTATAAAGTTGAATTGTTCGACATGGCTCTTTTGAGACTATGCCCAGATATTTCTGGCTGGCTGGAAATATCAAACCAGTGTGGATATATAGGTACACTATTAGGAGTGTCAGCTGAACCATGACGTACGGTTTGGCTTCTATTCAAGGCAGAATTTTTAACCATGTATTATTGCTTCATATCAAAATATCATATTTATATTGGACTTAAAACTCGTGGGCACAGAATGTAAATTATACTGTCATGAACAAACGTAAATATTGTTTCAATTGTTAGAATTGAGGCTATCAATTGTAACTGTTCTTATGTCGCAATACTCCAACATATCTGTCCGCATATATATATATATATATATATATATATATATATATATATATATATATATATATATATATATATTGCTATTATAATGAAATTATGCATGTAACAAAAAAAGTTCCTATGTCGCTTTGGTGGTTGAAAGGAGGTGGTACTGTTACAGCTTAATAATAGATTATGCAAAACTAGGCAGGATGAAATTCAAGGTATCAAATATTTGAAAAACCTAAAGACCCAAACTATAATTGTATAAGCACCAACTCAGGTGGTTGTATTTATAATCGTATATTCCCTAAGTTTCTGAGGAAGAACTGTTATATATATATATATATATATATATATATATATATATATATATATATATCTTCTAATAATTGATTGTCTTAATAGATATCAAGTTTAACGCGTAGGCTACTCTGTCAACAGCACCATCTTCCATTCAATGTTGCAGTGATCAAAATATCCGATAGCCCTGGGCCCGGGGGGCCTCTAATTTCAGATCGGGCCGTCCTGTATTCAGAGTGAGGTGCTCGTCGGGCTTGTCATGATAAATCTAATATACATGAGCAAACTTCGATCGCACTGACGAAATGCGGATTTTTTTTTCTTTTAGATGTTGATCTGCCATAACACGGCCTGTCGTGCTAAAAACACAATTTTTACTCCCAAAACCTTTGAAACCGTCGTGTTCTGAAAAATACGATTTTCAGTAATCTTCGAAAAACGAACAAAAAACCCCCCAAACAAACAAAACAAAAATCAAAACAAGGCCCCCCCCAAAAAAAAACCTACTTCAGTATACGCCCGTTACAGGTAGCATGTATTAAGGTAAATAGTCATGATTGGAGTTGATGTATAACTATACTCTGGGCAATTTAACCAGAGACAATTAAAAGTCCAAGACGTCAGTTATAAACCACCATTTGATGCATTTACCTAACTGTTCTCACAATAGCTTACGTGATAATTTGAAGACTTTAGTGGGTGAGTCCATTGTCCTAATTTGCTTAGGTAATAAAGATCACGAAGTGGAACAACCCAATATAAGTAAATCAAACAGTTGCTAAATGCGTGTAGGCGAACAAAAGTTATTACATATCATTGCATTGAACGAGAATGTTTAAGACGTCAGTATTAAAGATTATTAACAAGTCTGTGAACAACAACAACGTCTCTGTGAAGTAAGATTTTACCAAATATATAAAACGGAAAGCATGATTATAAAAATGTTCAGTTGTCAGAATAATGTTCAAGTGAGGATCATTTTTGATGGCCATTTAGAAGCAAAACAAGCAAACATTGATTTCAGAACTCTTGGTTGACGGGCCTTTGCTCTGTGACTTACGCCAAGAAAGAAAAATGGAGGGTGGTGCATATAATTCTTTGCACAAATGGCAAACAACATATCGACTTGCGTCATTCCTGTGTGTACCATGTCTGTCGAAATATGAACACAACCTTTATGACACGCTGAATTAAACATTCAGATTAGTTCTCTTTATTATCATTCCTTATCTTAATCTTGTTAAAATACAAACTATTAATTGACCCATGCTTTTCAGGATGATTTAGCCACGAAATAGATCGATTGAAAGACAATAATAAGCACACTCTTGTGATTGCACAGCTGATGTGCCTTGATAAAGAGTTACCACCGGTACTGGACAGAGGCGTTTAATTGTAAGCCGGGTTTGTTGTCTTTTAGTCTGGGCTTGTGATTTTTTTCTGTATAGTCACCAGCTTTTGGCATGTGTCTAAAAATTATTTAGCACTATCTATCTATCTATCTATCTATCTATCGTAAATAAATACAGGAAAAGCAAGTCTCCTATCCATGCATATAGACTTTTTCCCAGTGTTTATAAATATTGAACCTCTAATGATTTCAGTGTATAGTTTTCCCTTGAAAATGCATGTATATAACATATCTATCCATATGTATGTCAATTCTTCCACCTATCCGTTTGTTTATCAGTCAATCCATCAACTGACCGCTCCGGTGGCCTAGTGGTTAGAGCGTCCACCTCGGATGCAGGAGGTCGCGGGTTCGAACCTCGGCCGAGTCATACCAAAGACTTATAAAATGGTACTAACAGTTACCTCGCTAGACGCTCAGCATTAAGAGGTTAGTGTTAGGACTGGTCGGCCTTGTGTCAGGATAATGTGACTGGGTGGGACATCATGCTACATGTCTACGGCATGATGCCCCAGTGCTGAAGATCACTATAAACTGCCACACTGGAGACACAGTAGCGATATGACTGAAAAATTGTTAAAGCTAATTTAAAAATCCAAACACACACACACACACAATCCATTCACATGTCCATTTGCTTATCAGTCAATCCATTCACCTATAAATTTGTTGATCAGTCAATCCATCCACCTATCCATTTGTTTATGAGTCAATCCATCCATTAATCCAGTTGTTGATCAGTCGATCCATCCACCTATCCATTCACCTATCCATTTGCTTATCAGTCAATCCATTCACCTATCCATCTGCTTATCAATCAATCCATCCACCTATCCATTTTTCTTATAAGTAAATCCATTTACCTATCCATTTGTTTATCAGTCAATCCATCCACCTATCCATTTGCTTATCAGTCAATCCATTCACTTATCCATTTGCTTAACAGTCAGTCCATTCACATATACGTTTGTTTATCAATCAATCCATCCACCTATCCATTTGTTTATCAATCAATCCTTCCACCTATCCATTTGCTTATCAGTAAATCCTTCCACCTATCCATTTGCTTATCAGTAAATCCATTCACCTATCCATTTGTTTATCAGTCAATCCATCCACCTATCCATTTGCTTATCAGTCAATCTATTCACCAATCCATTTGTTTATCAGTCAATCCATCCGCCCATTCTACCTCTCTTTGTATATCAGTCTTACTTTGTCTAATCTAAGAAATAAATATGTCAAATAAACCTTTCTAATTACTTCATTGAAAGTTGTATTTGCTATTCAACTTGGGGTTTTTTTGGGGGGGGGGGGTAATTTCATTTGCATATAATGTTAATAGTATTTGTAAAATCTGTCATTACATTTTACAGACTGGCATTATATACTTTTTGGTATAGTCATTTTCTTTGCACCAGTGACAATGGAGTTGAAATTGAAAGTAATAAATGTAATCATACTAGTCAACGTTGTTGCCGTGTAACAGTATTCAATAAGGCATCTGAAATACGTGACTTACGTTGGATCATGTTTTAACAGATTTTGACGAATGGAAGGAATGCTGCTACAGAAAATACAGTACAACTCGATACTAAATTTAGAATCTCCAAAGTGTTTGAAAGAGTTTACACTATGTCATATATCATATTACATAAACATAAAGCATTTACATGTATGCTAAATTTGTATTTAGCTAATTATTTTCAATAACTGAGTTAAAGCTATTCTACTGACAATAAATATCCGCTAGAAAATATAGGAATGGTAAGCACGTTTTGGGACAATGTTATTGCAAGACTCTACGCAAATTAAATTACCAAGGGCGCAACTATTCTATGCCTCATGAATTTTATCTTTATTTTTAATAAAACTATTTCAATAGGGATACGATTCATAGGTGGCGTCATTCTACGTGTAGGGGCATATTCACGCACAATAAAATTCCAGCCCACTGTCTATCATTATATATTGTACGAATAATATTGAAAGTCACGTGGTCTCACCTAAATCTCATTTGTATCACACTTCTATAGTTTAGATCGTTATCTTTTCTTATAAGACTATTTAATACATGTGAATGTATCACGCGCAGTTCTTTAACAGGTAAACGTTCGAGATAGGACGACTTACAAAGATACATGCATACCTATATACACACACACATATACATACACACATACATACATACGTACAGACAGACAGACAGGTCGAAATATATGAAGACAGATTTATGATAGAAAGCGATTTTCAGAAGAATAGACAGAAAAATGATTAAAAGATTGATGGATCAAAAGACATATATTAGATTTAGGTGGTGGTGGTGGTGGTGGTGCGAGATTGCTGATAATATACACATTTCTTCGTGCATTTTATACTATTTACAAGCTAATATTTTAAATATATACGAACCCTTGTCCCATTTATAAAAAGAACAAGAAGAAAATAAAAGAGTTGTCTTTTTCCTCTCTTCCCGCGTGTTTTATTTTATCAACATTTACCAAAACCTCTTTTACCCTTTATGTTTGTAATATTATGTTGCATGGGTACTGTCTTTTTTACGATTATATCCCTTATTCTAATTTGTATATATTTAAGAAGGGTAACAACATCTGATAACGTCATAAATGACGTCATAACCTCTTGCAAATGAAATGCGTTATAATTGAAGCATCCGGATGTATTGCATGACATTATAACATCATGCAAAGACGTTATCAGTGATGTATCCGGGCGTATTTCATGTCATTTCACTACATTGTTATGTCCTTTGGTCAACGAAAATACGTGGCTTTCGTCATGCGATAAATACAGTTCTACATCTGCGCTCATTTCAAACGGAATTTATTATACTAATTAATTTAATAATTTTGCTCACCAGAATCCATTTTCAAACTGAATCATCATTTTTTGTATCAATTATTGGCCAAGACAACTGGCACATATTAGTTGGACCTGCTTTGTTATGAGTTTAAATATGTTCTCATTTCCACCTTTCTTACATTAGGTCGCTTGTTGTTGTTTATTTTCATTTGTGTGTAAGTTTTCTTTCTTTTATTCTTTCTCGTTTCTTTGTATTTTTCTTTCTTTTATTTTCCTCATGAATGCAACAAATCCTGTTTAGCTGCTTAAGAAAACAAGCAAACAAACAAATAAATTTTAACAATGTCTAAATTTTTCGGTTCCGAATCAGCTCATACACTTGAATTTTGTCACTATCGCGAGAGTGGCCTCCCTTATATCGTTTTCATTTTGTCGCACATGTGAGCTTGCTAAGCTGAAATCATGGCAACAGAAGAAGAACAAATAGATGTTGACGATGAAAGTAACGAACCAAAAGGAAAGAAAGCAGCAAAACATGATTCTGGAGCAGCAGATCTAGAGAAAGTCACAGATTACCACGAAGAAGCTGAAATATCGGCACCTCAAATCGGGGAGGTACGCAGTTCCACCCAACCAAATTAGCAAGAGAGAATGATTTTTATTCTTCACTATTTTAGAATAAATAAAAAGTGAATGTTTTCTGCATAATTAGAATGTGCAGAATTCAGAAATGAATTCATATTCTTGATATCTTTTCAAATAAATTCGCTGTAAGTTTTCAAACACATTCACGTTCCACAATTATTTTAAGCTGCAGTTTGCATATTTATTACATATTGTTAAATAAAAATGTTTTGTGAACATTCAGCTTCAAGAATAAATTCACTTATTCTTTGTTTCAGATACTTTTGAAGCATGTTTGTGCCGTTTATCTAAGCCCCCACCCCCAAAAAACATTTTGCATGAAATAATGATAATTATACACTGTTGAATGTGTATATTCATTACAGTGTTCTTGTATATATATATATATATATATATATATATATATATATATATATATATATATATATATATATATATATATTGATCTGAAATCACAATTTAGAAAACCACAGTTGCCATTTTATAATTTAGTTAAGCTTGAAATTCCAAATTCAGACTTTCGCTAATTGTTCATTAAGTAAATCTGCATTTCTGCTGTGTAAATTGTGGGTGTTAAGATATTAAATTTTGGATATACCAGATTTGGGGTATTTTCTTAATAATTCATAATAATTCTGACCAATTCTGAGCAATATAATACAGTTCATGATGTTTTGTTAAAGTGTGAAATGAGAGAGAGAGGGAAGAAACTGACACTGTTTTTGTTGTCAAGAAATATTTATGACTATGTTTTATTTTGCTGTTTTTAAATAGTGAAATGCTACAGATCAGTTTTCTCTTCTTTATAATGACAATATTCATTTAGATTGTTATTCACAAGGAATGACACAATTGGTTTTCTTTTCTACACAGTTATTCAAATTAGTTTTAATTTTTCACCTATACGAATCATGTAAATTTTAATTTCACCTATACGAAATATGTAAATTTTAATTTAAATACCAATGTCTCTCAATAGGAATAGTACATAGAACAAATGATATGACAGTTATAATATCTAAGTGATCACAATCACAAACATATAATAACTATCACAAATATCAGGATCATCCATCATTTGTCAAGTCCGAGTCTAACCTCAGAAATACATTACACACCAAACGTTGTACCAAAACTTTGTAGTTTATTTAGTTTCATGACTGACAGCACATTTGTATAATCTGATTCCTTGATATAAATGTCACTTTTTCATAAAATGAAGTTTTTTTTGTGCTTTAGAACTCAATTTATGTCGTATCATTGACATTGATTACTTTCTTACATACACACGTTCTGGGAAGGGTAACTGCTCTTGCTGGCATGAGTGACCTTTATAAAAGATGTAATTCGGAATTATTATGCAAATATTCTCACACATTATTGCATTATTTTTGTAAAATGATCTCCACAGCATTTAAAAAAAGTCATCGGTCAGCATATGTATTCATTTATTTAGTTTTACTTCATTTTGAAAAATGACTTTCTCATTTATTTCTGCCAAATATCTTGTGCAAAAGGCCCATTGTCATAGGCGCTAAATATATATATATTCAACCTTTCAGCCATGAATACATTCAGATCTAATAATGGGGGCTTTTGCATATGAAAGTGGAGAAAGTACCAGGGGTAACAAGGTTGCCACTAACACGAGTTGTTAAACCAAAATGGAAAAAGTATTCTCTATTGTTGGCCATGTAGTCTCCTTGAGTTTAAAGCTAAGAAAATGGGATCGCATGTACTGACTGCAGATTTTGTATCAATCAGCATGTTCTATATACATGGCAAAATGTGTGAAATAAAATCTCCACAAACCCTAATTGTAACATATTTCCCATCATTCATCTTTGTAATTCCTTGTATAAATCAAATAGCAAGATGAGGTGATAGGACATGCATGCATGTTCCTGACTCATACCTACCTTCTGAAACCTTGACCAGAAACATACCCTGCCAGTTTACACTGATGGTGGAACACATTTTTGTTGAGTGTATTGAATTCCAGCGACTGAAACGTGTTCTTTATATCTGATCCCATTTAATAAACTTTATGATGATCTACGACCATAGAAAATCCTGGACTTTCAAGCAAATGCAAATATTTTGAGCCTATAATTTCATCATTTTATTGCGCTTAAATTTATCTTTTATTTTATATACATTTTACAGAGAGTTAGCAAGTTTATTTGGAATAATTTATCATCTTGAAGTTTTTGCAAAATATCTTTTATATTTACATTTTTACTTTTTTATTGTTTATACTTTAGTACTTTGTATTTACATTTATTTCAAAGGGTTTCACTTACTAAATTTTTCTTTCTTTACATTTTCAGAACATTACCTCTAATCTGCAGCATTTAGCCATTATTGTGCTGATTTGCCACGAAGCCCTAAAACATATATAATGTTCATTGCATTTGGCTACAAAACTTGTTTGTTGTGTATAAACATGGTTTAACTGCATGCCAGTATAGTCTTGGTTATATGGTGCCAATTCAAAATCAAGTTCTCAAAATGTACAGATAAAAGAAATGCACAAAAATTTACAACAGTAAGCTTTTCAGATCATTGACATTTCACCTGTCTGTGTTGGTTTAAGTCTCAGCTTGGTCAGTGTGGGTACATGAGAAAGCTTGTCAATAGCTTCCTATGGGTAGGTAGTTTTTCCTTGGTTTTTCTTAGGTTCTCATTCGACCTAATAAACCGGGTGCCATGTATAGCCTATTGTGTGCTACAAAAACAGCGTTAAAACAAACAAAAATGAAACCAAATATAAACTCTTCTATATGAAACATTTAGTCCTACCAGTTAAAAAATGAAAGGTGGTAGATGTCATGGGTAATGATTCATCAGGTGCAAACATTATACTAGGTATAAAATGTCTTAAGTATTATTTGTCTTTGGTATGAATGAAGTATTATTGATATGAATTAAGTGTCATGGGTATGAATTATGTGTCACGAGCATAAATTAAGTGTCACGGGTATGAATTAAGTGTCAAGAGTATGAATTAAGTGTCATGGGTGTGAATTAAGTGTCTTGAGTATGAATCAAGTGTCTTGAGTATGAATCAGTTTTCATGAGTATGAATTAAGTGTCATGGGTATGATTTAAGTGCCATGATTATGAATTAACTGTCATGGATATGAATCAAGTGTCATGATTATGAATTGTCAGGATATGAATTACATGTCATAAATATGAATTGTCATGAGTATGAAATTCATGTCATGAGTATGAGTTAAGTGTCATGAGTACGAATTAAGTGTCATGAGTATGAATTAAGTGCCATGAGTGTGAATTGCATTGGTATTGATTGGTTTGGGTTCAGAATGTCATTCCATTACCCTTAGCTTATAACATCAGTTGCAATCAGGTCACACAGATCACTTTCCTCGTGATATTTACCTTGTTTGACTATAGTTGCAACCCTCATATATTTGGAAACAGAAGTATGAATCATAGAACAAACAAGGGATACTATAAGATGACAGCAGATGACAAAAATAAACCTCACAGTGTCCCTTTACCGTGATACTGCTTTATGGTAGTCACCAGATGGAGTAGTGTCCCTTTCCTTTGCAACAAATCACATCTGGAAATGGATAACAAATTTAGAACCGAATGTGACTTGACTTGGAATGAGCAATGTGTTCAATCAAAAATGGGGGAATGGCCCACTTTCTGTAAAAGAAAATACTCTTTTAAAAGCTTCTGGAAGTCCTTAAAATTCAGTTTTGTTTTTGTTGGTTTAACACAATTTTGCACCACAAAAAAAAAATTTAGTGTAAGGTCCATGAAAAATGGCTCTCCAGTGCTGTATGAACCATTTACAATTCGTTCATATCTTGTCTTGTTACAAATGTGCTTTTATGAAATATCAAAATGCATAAATTTGTTAAAGACAACATTGAATTTACAATAAATGCAAATATTTCTGCATGTGCACTAAATGTTAAAATATAGTTGTGATTGTAGGAGTTTGTCTTGATTTTCTTGTCTAAAAAGCTGTGATTCTTTAAATATTTTCACTAATTGTTGTGACTGGCTGTCTCAAAGCTGCAAAAAAAGGTCAGAAGTATTCAACGCAATTTTGAAATCGGCTGTTGAGTCTGAAGATACTTTAATCAATGACAGGCTTATTGCAAATTGCAGGGTATGACCCCAGGGTTTCTGTTAGTCCATTAACAGGTCTAAAATGATACAAAAATGCTAAATTGGGGACAGGTGTATTCAAGGAGAATTTGTCAAATTGAGTGACAGGCAATAAAAAAAATAATGGGAAATTTTTGATGGCATGCCACCAAAATTGCTTAATGTGGAATTAGGTTATATGGAGAGAGAATTAGATTATACAGACAAACAATAATAGTTGTATAATTTTGTTCTTGCAGGCGCTTAATGTAGTAAGCACAAGGAAGAAAGAAGAATCTACAGCAATGCAAGAAAAAGAGAAAGAATTATCGAAAGTTAAAATCAATAAGGAGGATGTAGATCTAATAGTAAGTGTTTCGTAAGAAACTATTATTATTACAGTGAAACTTGTTTATATTGGACAGTTCAGGAACTGGACACATTTTCCTTAATATAGAAGCACTCCTTAAATGAAGTATTCTGTTTGAAGCCATATAAATGTTGTTTTATCTTTAAGTAACTAGTGCAGAATCCTCTTAGCTCTCTTCAGTTCCATAAATCCCATCAAGATGTCCAGAGGTATCTTAAAAGCCATCTTCAGTGATTGGTGTCACAGAGGCAGACTCTGTTACAACTCTGGGTCTTAATTTAATGTAACAGAAAGAAAGTGAAACTAACAATTTAAGTATTATCTAGAAACATTATCCCTACCATACAAAATGAAAATTCAGAAGACACTGACAGTATTGTGAATATATCCCAAATAATCCTAAATGTTCTACTGTAAATCTAACAGTAATGAATGTTCCAAATTACAGAATAGTCCGAATGAATTCCAGTATTTAGTATCCTGATGTAACACAGTTATGCAGTTCAGATTGTCAAGGGATGAGTTCACAATAATACTAAAGTAGTGTATATAAATCCAAGAAGTCAATGAGCATTTTCTTCAGTATTCTAGTAAATATTTTAATAAATAAATCTGCTTGAATTATATATGAAAGACTTATCTAAAACAGGAATGAGTTATTTGTTGATCAAATCCCTATTTATATACATTTTCACTGACCTACATTGTAATGTTTTTAAAGATTTTCAATGGAAACCTAGCCTGACTGTAAACTCTTAAACTCTTGCTGTTTAAACACTTTGTTTACAATTTACATTGACAAATGTTAAGCACACAATATAAGTTAAATATACATAAATCTCACACATTTTTGTGATTGAGGATCTCTCCCTAAGGGGTCAAGGGGAGACCCTGCACAGGACCATTGATAAAAAGAATCTGTGCTTCCATGACCTCCAGTTTATAGTCCTAGACTCAATTCTTAGCTCTCATAGCCCAATGCCAGGTGAACCTTTTCGTATGGCTCTGTATAAATCCATTGTTCATCATGTATCCTCCATCAGTCAGCAGTTGCATTGAACATTCTAGAGGTTTCATTTCTGATTTTTATCAGACTTTGCAAGTTCATATGTAATCAACATTTTAAATGAGTTCAGTTATACGTGACATGCATGAGGTGATCTGGCATCTGATTGTTTGAACTTTTGAGCACTCCATAGAACAAATAGCTGAATAGATTTTGATCAAACTTGCTGTGTAAGTTTGTATTAGCAAGACCTCAGATGACTTCGATTATGAGAAACATTCAGGCAAGTTAATGAGGTGATCTTGCATCTAATTGACTCAACTTATAAACACTCCAGGAACAAAATAACTGAATAGATTTGATCAAACTTGCTAGGTAAGTTTGTATTATCAATACCTCAGATGAGTTTGATTATAAGCAACATTCAGGCAAGTTAATGAGGTCTAACTGACCGAGATTGTGAACACTCCAGATGCAATAATTCTAATCAGATTTTGATCTGACTGAGATATATATATATATATATATATATATATATATAGCATGGTTTACACAGGTCTTAAAACAAACCCTGGAATTTGATGTCTGGTGATGAAATTTGGAATAATGGAAAATCCGTCAAAACGTTCTTACGCTTGCGTCGACAACCCTTTAATAGTAATTGATTTCTGTTATGTGCTTATTACTGTTGTTTTGTTTTCATCTATTTAATTATATTTGGAATAAATGAGTGTTAGCAATAGATCTTATCCATCTTTTTATCACACATTATGTTTATCTCAGATATTTTCAGTATTGTTTCATGTATTATTGCCAGACTGTGATAATTCTTTTATTTGAACTTCTCAAAGCATAGTTCAGGTGACTTTCTTGGTAAACCAGTCAGTGCAAAACATAGATGAAGCATGGTGAATGTCTACTTTGACACATGATTCAACAGTGGGGCAACCATTGTTCAATCTCAGGTCCCAAATACTCTTGGATTAGAGTGTTGAAAGGGGACAAGTGTTTAAAGGGGACAGTTTGCTTTGTGTAATAATACATTTTAGGAAAAGTAAGCAAGATTACATTTTCTTTGCCAGTGAGAAGTACAATACACCAGTCGTTAGTGATCACTGTAGAATCCTCTGTGCATTCATTGATGATTTCATTTTTGAGGAAAGTTAATGGGAAAAATGATATGTCAGCATTCACAAGCTGACATGTCCACTACCCAGGTAATTGATATAAGACCCACTTGGTCCTCATTTCTATATGCAAGACCTCAGTGTTTGGAGAAATTTAGTCCTGGACTGGCTGAAATATACATTTTAATTAATTCAAACATTTTCTTCATTACATAGAAACATTTCATAACAATGCTTATTAAATGAAATGTTCATACATACCTTGAGCAAACAAGTGAAGAAGAAAAAAAGGAAATTCCCTATTTATCTCACTGTTTGCAGTGTTTGATGTTAACAGGGTAAAATGGGCTTTGTGTTTTATAATAAACTCAGTTGAGACCAAAATAGGTATCCTTTGACAGGGTAAAAGGGGCTTTGTATTTTGTGATAAACTCAGTTGAGACCAAGTAGTATAGGAAAAGGCCGCTAGTAAACCAGTAGTATACCCTTAGTATCTGGTTTACTTTTACAAGCTTTATTTTGCTATTCTAAAGCTTCTATCTTAATTTTTTCCATTCACCCTCATGTAAGCGACTCCTATGTCACAACCCGAATAATCTTAAGTGTTTTTTCGCATTTCCTAAAGAAATATTATTTTCAGAGGCTTGCAAATGGCTGTAGGACTCATTCTCCAGATCGAGACTAGTGCTAACAGGTTATTAGCGGCCTTTTCCTATACTACTGTAAAATCGATCATAGCAGAAAAAATATTTATTGAGTAATATGATATTTGTCATTTATTCTGTCTGAGGTTTTGTTTTATAATGACCTAACGCTTGTGTATTAATTCTATCCTCACACCACCACTTATCATCAAAATTTGTTAACCCTTGCTTGATAACCCTATCCATCTTTATTTTATGTTTATACGATCGGAATGAGGTCATCTCAGCAGAGTGCTTCTCATTATTAAATAATACATCATAATAATCATTAAACGTAATATTATTCTTTACTGCACATTTTTTTACTCCTTTTGCTTTTTTAGATTCTTTACCATCATCTATTCTAACAGCATACATCTTTGACCTTAATCCAATAAACTCTGCTACTGGCCTGAAACAGAACTCATCTTTCATCTTACCCATAACCTTTTTGTTAACTGGATCATGAAATTTATTATTGCTGGGAACGTCTTATAGATCGAATTCATCCTTATAGTTATAGATATCCTGATAAACATCCTCTGCAAATATTTCATAAACCAACGAGTCGGTATCTGTAAATAACAAATTTGACTGAGGCCAGACTTTCTTAACAAAACCGTAATGGAATTTATACATCAACAACATTGATGTTTCCAATACTGTAGAGCCAACAAAGATAGGTTTATTAAGAACCAGATTGGATTTATGCTTTTTGACCATAACAAGATCTTCAGAAATGTAGATTTTACCAGCAAACTTCTCTGATGCCACTAACTTACTAAACCGTTTCTGGCTATTAACAATTTCAATGTCAACTCTATTACGTATATTCTCCATAGTCTTCCCAAAGACAGAGTTATTCATGAGCTTGAAGAAATCCTTTTCAAAATCTGTTTTTGCTTTTGTTCGCTTGTCATTATTGAATTTAATATATTCTGCCATCCAGAGAGATTGCTCAACCATCAACACTCGATGAATTTTAGTTACCCTTAATCCGTTATCGACTGCTTGCTTGAGATTTCTGTAATGGCAGACATAATTATGTTTATTCATCAAATTTGGTACTAGTTTCTCAATCGCACATGGCTTTCCAATACGGTTCTGCAATTGCGCGGCTGCTAAGAGCGAATCAGGTATAATCATCTTCTCCGGCACAAACGGATAGTCGTTATGTTTATCATGTAATTCTACAGTATATTCTACATCAACTTCAACATAAAACGTGAATTTGGATTTTGTTAGGTCTACAGTTAAATTATTAGTATACTCGAGAAATTTTGCTGGAGTTACCCAACCAACACAACGAAACGGCATTGGTTCACACATCGCCCATGAATATAACGCGTTCTTATCCAAATAAATAATATAGCAGGATGGTTTATTAAAATCATACTGCTTCAAGTATTTATTATTTGCTATTGCATGTTTTTTACTAATTACACTAATACCACCTCTGATAGATTTTTCAATAAATAAATACATGTCGATGTTGTTCTCAGTAATTAATTCAGTCTCCGCTTTTGTTATTTTGTAAAGAGCATCCCACGCTAGTCCTGGCGCTGAGAAATACCAACCAGGATCTAATCCATAATAGTTAATACTGGTTAGACGAAAACTTCTAAAAATATCGTCAAGCAAAAGCATATCTTGAATAAGATAGATATCTAGGTAATCGCCTATTGTCCAACAACTAAACTTATTCCAAACCTCCTGAGCGTGATTATAATCCTTATCTGATATATTTTCGTTATTCAACGATGAGTAGAACTGATCCTTACTCGGTAATGATGTTTCATTGAGCTTATTAAAATTATTGATATACTCATATGGAAAGATGCCTTTCTCCTTCATTAATTTTGCATTATCGTCGAAGTAACCTTCTAGAGAGGGAAACTCAGAGCAGTTTTTAGCAAGAGCATCTAACGAACTCACCATAAATTGTGCGCTGTTGATAAATCGGAGAGACCCAACGGTCAACGACATTATTTTCTCAGCATTAGTAGGAATACAATCGATCTTTCGATCTTTACAAAGCTTAATAATATCAGGATGTCCGAGAGCTTTTACAATAAAATGCCCATCATAACCGCGAAATTTGTGGGCAATACAAGGAACGAACGTCTTAGCGTGAAATTTAATATTGCATTTATCATGTGCTGCTCCTCTATAACGTCCAGTAAGGTGACAGTGATCATGAACTTTATTATATGCTGTGATGCTTTCTGTTGGAAACGGGCGCTCACAAATGTGACAGTTAACCGCTGTATCATATTCATTCTGCTGCTCTGGTGTTAGTGGAATCATCAGCGTTGCTTTATCAAGTTTGTTCATTATCTTTGCTGCTTCTACAAACAGATTTTTTATTAACCAGACTGCAGGATCTTCTTCTTGTTCACTTTTACGTCGATATAATCTAACAGGCTCTGACAGCGTTGGATCTATTATACAACTAACCTTATACGCCATTGCTACAGTTACATGCTCATTAATATGCATTGTCAGTCAAGATCCAGCAGTGCTGATATCATTAATCGGCTGTAATATTGATTCAAAATCATATGTTATAGTAAAAGGAATAACGAATTTCTTCTTATAGTTTGTGGAACAGAGTATTTTATTAATCTCCTTCGGTAAAGTTGTTTTTTGATCATAAACACAGTATTTCAGATGGTCCTGCAATAGTTTATCATGTGGTTCTTTATCATGCTTTGAAAATCCGTGTAGACATTTATAACAGAAATAGACCTTATGCAGTTTATTACTATACTGATTTTTAACTAATCCGCTAAAATTCTTAATCCAACAATAATGTTTCTTATACCGTAGTAGATTTATTGTATTAGGACCAGCTAGCGGAGATATTCTCAACGGAAATATTTTCAGAGCATCATCTACACCATAAACATTAATGCCATGAGGAATTAGTTCTTGGTTCTGATTTTCTATTTTGCCTATTTGATTAATTTCTGTTGGGAAATTAATTCCAGATAGATCTAATCTACTAACATGATTTTGATAATTACTAGTTCGATTAGCATGATCAGCTGCAGGAAATAATGCTGCTAAAATACTCCACATAACACATTTATTATCGTTATTGACGACATTAACACAACAATGAGTCTTTTTAATCTTATCTGGTAGCTCAACAAATTTACCAGCTTGGAGTGGATCATATTTATGAGAATCAATCACCAATTCGATAATGCCATCAAATACCCAACCAGATCCTTTTTCAGTAAATTCATCTAGCTGTCTATCATAGTTCTGAACTATTTTATCAACGAGATCATCTATATCATAATCAGGTTCATTCTGTCGTAATTCAAAATACTGCTCCTGCTCTTTTTCTTTTAGATTTCGCAGTATACCAACAGTGACATTTTCTACATCATCATTTCTAAATATTACAACAGGCTTTGATTCTAGATATGGATCAGATAGCTCCTCGTTAACAGGTCGTTTTAACAGAGCGTGGATTTTAACAATAATTTTAACAGTACCATCTTCATGTTGGATATACCTAATAGCATTATTAATTATTTCATTTAACGGTCTTGATTGATCATTAATACGAATCCGATATGTTTTATTAAAACCGTTAAATGATGACTGAGTTAACTCGACACTCAACTTAGTTCTGTCCTCATAGATTTTCTTTACTGCATCCTTCAGATCTTCTAGCTCAGCATTGAATTTGGGATACTTTATTGTTTTACCTGTTAATGATTGATATTCATTAAGTAGTCGTTTTATTTCCTCGTCACGGGTTTTCTTAGTTGATTTACCAAGACCCTTATGAGCTTTTACTTCTTCAAGGACAGGTACAAACATTATTTTCTAATGCTCCATCTTCAATCTTTCAACTTCATTTTTTAAGCAGCTCCATATCATAATTAGATTTTGGATACTTTACTGATTTACCAGAGAGAGCTTGATATTCACTCATCAGCTTTTTAGCTGTTTGTGAACGTGTGTATTGCGTTCTCTGCATTGCTATATATATTATTTACATAAAATTAATCTAATTAAAATTTAATTTGCTTAAAATATAGATAACATTTAAACATAAAATGATCTGCTTATAATATACTATGCCATTTCCAGTGGGACAGAACTATTGTAAATATTTCCCACAAGGAGCATATGAGGTTTGTAATAAGCGTTGTTATGGTGAATATTGTGCTCAACACAACCAAATGATCAAGAGAGGCACAAAAGGACCAAAGCCGTTTATAAGCTGTGGTGTTGGAATACAAGGTAAATCTGATCTTTGTAGAAAGTGTGGTGGTAGCAATTATCGATCAATCTTATATTATTACAAGACGAGATGACCAGAACGCTTGGTAAAAAAAGAGAGACCACCAACTATTGAGGATTTTCTGTTAGTGATTTAAATTTTAACTAAGTATTTACTTAATGATATGAATAAAGCATCACAGACTCAAGAACAAAGATACCGTGATTTGATGCATCTTTACCTCGAATCAGGAAAAGAAGCATTAGATATGGCGAAAGAAATAAAGCGCTTAAGAATACTTCTATGTGAAAAATGTAAAATAAATGATTTAAATATACATAAATAATATAGTTAATCGCTATATCTCTGTTCCTGACTCTGTCAAGATCAAATCTAGCTCTATAAGGTTTAATTTTTTTCTGCTATTAATTTTAACTTAATTATACAGTATTAATTTTTAAGACAAAATTGATATAAATATTAAAATACAATATATTATGTCACGTCCATGTCATTATCCAACTACACGTTATTATCCTTATATTTGGGGAATGCGCCGATGTAGATATTTACCTCTAGGATCAAATGAACTTTGCAATAAAGAATGCTATCATTATTATTGTGGAAAACATAACCAAATTATCAATAAAGGTTTAAAAGGACCTAAACCATGTTCTCACTGCGGAATTGGAATACGATGTAACTCTAGTATTTGTAAAACATGCGGCAGTAAACAACGCACATTATCACAAGACGAGATTGACAAAATAATTGAGGAAAGGAGAAAACCTTCCATGTATGAGGAGGTTATGGGACGCAAATCTACAACAAAGGCATTATTTTGATGATCTGAACTCTTTATCAATCAATATAGAATCATTATTATAATATATTTTCTGCTATAAATTACTGATTTTATCAAACAGAGTACCATCTAACCCAGCGGATAATGAAATACTATAACAATTTCATAATCAGAGTACCATCTAACCCAGTGGATAACGAAATACTGTAGCAATTTCATAATCAGAGTACCATCTAACCCAGCGGATAATGAAATACTGTCACAATTTCATAATCAGAGTACCATCTAACACGCCTGTTATTAATTTAATCTAATAATAATAATATACCATGGTATCAGTAAATGACCTGATAGCGCTTAATTTGCTTAATAATCATACTGGACAAGATAATTATTTTCAAGATGCTCTGATTCAAGGATATTTAGGCGATAAGTATTTTATGCCACCACCTGATTCTCAACTGACATTCAAAATCATAAATAATAAGATTATACCGTGTATTGGTAAAGTAACTGATTTAACAGAATTCTCATTAATAAAGATCGTTGATGAGTTTTCAGAAGTATTTGATAACCGATTTAACCTCCTCTGTAAATCTGTTGCAGAAATAGAACAGATTCTTGGAAGACCTCTTCATACAGAGGAAATCAAAGCCAAGAAAGTTGTTGATGATTTATTAACGTGCAACACATCATCAATCCACCAAAAAATCCATGTATTTTTATACCAGCCTTGGAATTTTCTCGAGGAATTACCAAAGGTCGTGTGTTGGGCAATGGTATAAAAATACATGACATAATATTACCACGCTGAAATTAATTACCTGTTGTTTTTTTTTCTTTTTTTTTTTCTAAGCAATATAATAATAATGCCTAAAACAACATCATTATCGTTGATTGATGAGCAGAAGATATTAAACTAAGAAACAAGAAATCAGCAGGAACTATTGCAAAGGAATATAGAATAAGTACTGCAAAGGTTTATGAAATTTGGAAGAAGTATGACATTATTGACATTGATCAATCTAACAATGATGATGCAACCTTAATAAAGAAAATCGCTGATAAGGATATTATTATTGATGACCTTAAATCAGAAGTATTAAAGTTAAAAGATAAAATTAATGATTATCAATCTCAAATAGAAGAATCTGATAATCTTATTGCTGATCAGAGACATGAGATAAGGTCACTGAGGACTAAGATAGATAAACATGAAAAATAAATAAATACTATTACTGATCTTGAGGAGATTGTTGTTGATCAAAAGAATGAAATAAAGTTGCTGAGAACTAAGATAGACAATTATAAATCCAAAGAGAAGACTGTTATAATTCTGCTAATATTATTGTTGAGCAGAACGATGAAATAAAGTCGTTGCGGGATATAATTAACGAATATAAATCTGAAAAGAAGACTGTAGATAATTCTGCTAATGTTATTATCAAACAGAAATTCGAGATACAATCATTGAAGAATAATATTAAGTACCTAAATGATTGGCTAAATCATTATGACAATAAACTAAGTAAGAAGAAAGAGGAAATTGAAAAATTAACAAACACAAATAATGAGCTTGAAAATAAAATTAAAAGAGAAGCATTAAATAATAATTCTGAGCGTCCACTTGAAAAACAAACACCAGTTAATAATCTAATAAAATCTGATCTACTTGATAGATTTAATCTACTTGATGATGAACGATCTGATCTACTTGATAATAAACAATCTGACTCATTATTTGAGTTAGAATCTACAAGAAAAAAGTTAAAGGAGAAATATGAGAAGATTTGGTGGATTGATGATGTGTTGTACAAAATAGCGCGTGGTAGGGAGATGACTCGTGATGAAGCATTGGATATACTTGTTGATATAAACTTAAGTAAGAATAAGAGGTTAAATTGGTTCTTTGGACTTAATGGCCAGCTCTATAATGATAAAAGTAATAAACCTCTTTATAATAAAAATGAAATATATTTCTTACTCTATGATTAAGTACAGACTTAATAATCATTATTAGTAGATAAAAACATCTGCATCTGTTAGCATTGATGTGAAGACCTCAGATTGGCTAAATAACACTTGCGGGCCCCCTGTTAGAGTTGGATTGGTAACAGGTTGTCAATCAGCAGATACAATGATTATTATGTTAATCAACACAATCAAAGATAAAATAGTTATTTTGTTAATCTGATGCTTTGTTATCAATTATTGTTTATTTACGCGGTCTACCTACTCTTAATCGACCACTAGTAATTTCTGTTTTATTATTATTATTGTTTGTTCTATCAATATTGTTTGTTTCAGCATTGCACATTAATAAATCATCAACAACTTTCTTGGCTTTGATTTCCTCTGTATGAAGAGGTCTTCCAAGAATCGGTTCTATTTCTGCAACAGATTTACAGAGGAGGTTAAATCGGTTATCAAATACTTCTGAAAACTCATCAACGATCTTTATTAATGAGAATTCTGTTAAATCAGTTACTTTACCAATACACGGTATAATCTTATTATTTATGATTTTGAATGTCAGTTGAGAATCAGGTGGTGGCATAAAATACTTATCGCCTAAATATCCTTGAATCAGAGCATCTTGAAAATAATTATCTTGTCCAGTATGATTATTAAGCAAATTAAGCGCTATCAGGTCATTTACTGATACCATGGTATATTATTATTATTAGATTAAATTAATAACAGGCGTGTTAGATGGTACTCTGATTATGAAATTGTGACAGTATTTCATTATCCGCTGGGTTAGATGGTACTCTGATTATGAAATTGTTATAGTATTTCGTTATCCGCTGGGTTAGATGGTACTCTGTTTGATAAAATCAGTAATTTATAGCAGAAAATATATTATAATAATGATTCTATATTGATTGATAAAGAGTTCAGATCACCAAAATAATGCCTTTGTTGTAGATTTGCGTCCCATAACCTCCTCATACATGGAAGGTTTTCTCCTTTCCTCAATTATTTTATCAATCTCGTCTTGTGATAATGTGCGTTGTTTACTGCCGCATGTTTTACAAATACTAGAGTTACATCGTATTCCAATTCCGCAGTGAGAACATGGTTTAGGTCCTTTTAAACCTTTATTGATAATTTGGTTATGTTTTCCACAATAATAATGATAGCATTCTTTATTGCAAAGTTCATTTGATCCTAGAGGTAAATATCTACATCGGCGTATTCCCCAAATATAAGGATAATAACGTGTAGTTGGATAATGACATGGACGTGACATAATATATTGTATTTTAATATTTATATCAATTTTGTCTTAAAAATTAATACTGTATAATTAAGTTAAAATTAATAGCAGATAAATATTAAACCTTATAGAGCTAGATTTGATCTTGACAGAGTCAGGAACAGAGATATAGCGATTAACTATATTATTTATGTATATTTAAATCATTTATTTTACATTTTTCACATAGAAGTATTCTTAAGCGCTTTATTTCTTTCGCCATATCTAATGCTTCTTTTCCTGATTCGAGGTAAAGATGCATCAAATCACGGTATCTTTGTTCTTGAGTCTGTGATGCTTTATTCATATTATTAAGTAAATACTTAGTTAAAATTTAAATCACTAACAGAAAATCCTCAATAGTTGGTGGTCTCTCTTTTTTTACCAAGCATTCTGGTCATCTCGTCTTGTAATAATATAAGATTGATCGATAATTGCTACCACCACACTTTCTACAAAGATCAGATTTACCTTGTATTCCAACACCACAGCTTATAAACGGCTTTGGTCCTTTTGTGCCTCTCTTGATCATTTGGTTGTGTTGAGCACAATATTCACCATAACAACGCTTATTACAAACCTCATATGCTCCTTGTGGGAAATATTTACAATAGTTCTGTCCCACTGGAAATGGCATAGTATATTATAAGCAGATCATTTTATGTTTAAATGTTATCTATATTTTAAGCAAATTAAATTTTAATTAGATTAATTTTATGTAAATAATATATATAGCAATGCAGAGAACGCAATACACACGTTCACAAACAACTAAAAAGCTGATGAGTGAATATCAAGCTCTCTCTGGTAAATCAGTAAAGTATCCAAAATCTAATTATGATATGGAGCTGCTTAAAAAATGAAGTTGAAAGATTGAAGATGGAGCATTAGAAAATAATGTTTGTACCTGTCCTTGAAGAAGTAAAAGCTCATAAGGGTCTTGGTAAATCAACTAAGAAAACCCGTGACGAGGAAATAAAACGACTACTTAATGAATATCAATCATTAACAGGTAAAACAATAAAGTATCCCAAATTCAATGCTGAGCTAGAAGATCTGAAGGATGCAGTAAAGAAAATCTATGAGGACAGAACTAAGTTGAGTGTCGAGTTAACTCAGTCATCATTTAACGGTTTTAATAAAACATATCGGATTCGTATTAATGATCAATCAAGACCGTTAAATGAAATAATTAATAATGCTATTAGGTATATCCAACATGAAGATGGTACTGTTAAAATTATTGTTAAAATCCACGCTCTGTTAAAACGACCTGTTAACGAGGAGCTATCTGATCCATATCTAGAATCAAAGCCTGTTGTAATATTTAGAAATGATGATGTAGAAAATGTCACTGTTGGTATACTGCGAAATCTAAAAGAAAAAGGGCAGGAGCAGTATTTTGAATTACGACAGAATGAACCTGATTATGATATAGATGATCTCGTTGATAAAATAGTTCAGAACTATGATAGACAGCTAGATGAATTTACTGAAAAAGGATCTGGTTGGGTATTTGATGGCATTATCGAATTGGTGATTGATTCTCATAAATATGATCCACTCCGAGCTGGTAAATTTGTTGAGCTACCAGATAAGATTAAAAAGACTCATTGTTGTGTTAATGTCGTCAATAACGATAATAAATGTGTTATGTGGAGTATTTTAGCAGCATTATTTCCTGCAGCTGATCATGCTAATCGAACTAGTAATTATCAAAATCATGTTAGTAGATTAGATCTATCTGGAATTAATTTCCCAACAGAAATTAATCAAATAGGCAAAATAGAAAATCAGAACCAAGAACTAATTCCTCATGGCATTAATGTTTATGGTGTAGATGATGCTCTGAAAATATTTCCGTTGAGAATATCTCCGCTAGCTGGTCCTAATACAATAAATCTACTACGGTATAAGAAACATTATTGTTGGATTAAGAATTTTAGCGGATTAGTTAAAAATCAGTATAGTAATAAACAGCATAAGGTCTATTTCTGTTATAAATGTCTACACGGATTTTCAAAGCATGATAAAGAACCACATGATAAACTATTGCAGGACCATCTGAAATACTGTGTTTATGATCAAAAAACAACTTTACCGAAGGAGATTAATAAAATACTCTGTTTCACAAACTATAAGAAGAAATTCGTTATTCCTTTTACTATAACATATGATTTTGAATCAATATTACAGCCGATTAATGATATCAGCACTGCTGGATCTCGACTGACAATGCATATTAATGAGCATGTAACTGTAGCAGTGGCGTATAAGGTTAGTTGTATAATAGATCCAACGCTGTCAGAGCCTGTTAGATTATATCGACGTAAAAGTGAACAAGAAGAAGATCCTGCAGTCTGGTTAATAAAAAATCTGTTTGTAGAAGCAGCAAAGATAATGAACAAACTTGATAAAGCAACGCCGATGATTCCACTAACACCAGAGCAGCAGAATGAATATGATACAGCGGTTAACTGTCACATTTGTGAGCGCCCGTTTCCAACAGAAAGCATCACAGCATATAATAAAGTTCATGATCACTGTCACCTTACTGGACGTTATAGAGGAGCAGCACATGATAAATGCAATATTAAATTTCACGCTAAGACGTTCGTTCCTTGTATTGCCCACAAATTTCGCGGTTATGATGGGCATTTTATTGTAAAAGCTCTCGGACATCCTGATATTATTAAGCTTTGTAAAGATCGAAAGATCGATTGTATTCCTACTAATGCTGAGAAAATAATGTCGTTGACCGTTGGGTCTCTCCGATTTATCAACAGCGCACAATTTATGGTGAGTTCGTTAGATGCTCTTGCTAAAAACTGCTCTGAGTTTCCCTCTCTAGAAGGTTACTTCGACGATAATGCAAAATTAATGAAGGAGAAAGGCATCTTTCCATATGAGTATATCAATAATTTTAATAAGCTCAATGAAACATCATTACCGAGTAAGGATCAGTTCTACTCATCGTTGAATAATGAAAATATATCAGATAAGGATTATAATCATGCTCAGGAGGTTTGGAATAAGTTTAGTTGTTGGACAATAGGCGATTACCTAGATATCTATCTTATTCAAGATGTGCTTTTGCTTGACGATATTTTTAGAAGTTTTCGTCTAACCAGTATTAACTATTATGGATTAGATCCTGGTTGGTATTTCTCAGCGCCAGGACTAGCGTGGGATGCTCTTTACAAAATAACAAAAGCGGAGACTGAATTAATTACTGAGAACAACATCGACATGTATTTATTTATTGAAAAATCTATCAGAGGTGGTATTAGTGTAATTAGTAAAAAACATGCAATAGCAAATAATAAATACTTGAAGCAGTATGATCCTAATAAACCATCCTGCTATATTATTTATTTCGATAAGAACGCGTTATATTCATGGGCGATGTGTGAACCAATGCCGTTTCGTTGTGTTGGTTGGGTAACTCCAGCAAAATTTCTCGAGTATACTAATAATTTAACTGTAGACCTAACAAAATCCAAATTCACGTTTTATGTTGAAGTTGATGTAGAATATCCTGTAGAATTACATGATAAACATAATGACTATCCGTTTGTGCCGGAGAAGATGATTATACCTGATTCGCTCTTAGCAGCCGCGCAATTGCAGAACCGTATTGGAAAGCCATGTGCGATTGAGAAACTAGTACCAAATTTGATGAATAAACATAATTACGTCTGCCATTACAGAAATCTCAAGCAAGCAGTCGATAACGGATTAAGGGTAACTAAAATTCATCGAGTGTTGATGGTTGAGCAATCTCTCTGGATGGCAGAATATATTAAATTCAATAATGACAAGCGAACAAAAGCAAAAACAGATTTTGAAAAGGATTTCTTCAAGCTCATGAATAACTCTGTCTTTGGAAAGACTATGGAGAATATACGTAATAGAGTTGACATTGAAATTGTTAATAGCCAGAAATGGTTTAGTAAGTTAGTGGCATCAGAGAAGTTTGCTGGTAAAATCTACATTTCTGAAGATCTTGTTATGGTCAAAAAGCATAAATCCAATCTGGTTCTTAATAAACCTATCTTTGTTGGCTCTACAGTATTGGAAACATCAATGTTGTTGATGTATAAATTCCATTACGGTTTTGTTAAGAAAGTCTGGCCTCAGTCAAATTTGTTATTTACAGATACCGACTCGTTGGTTTATGAAATATTTGCAGAGGATGTTTATCAGGATATCTATAACTATAAGGATGAATTCGATCTATCAGACATTCCCAGCAATAATAAATTTCATGATCCAGTTAACAAAAAGGTTATGGGTAAGATGAAAGATGAGTTCTGTTTCAGGCCAGTAGCAGAGTTTATTGGATTAAGGTCAAAGATGTATGCTGTTAGAATAGATGATGGTAAAGGGTCTAAAAAAGCAAAAAGAGTAAAAAAAAATGTGTAGTAAAGAATAATATTACGTTTAATGATTACTATGATGTATTATTTAATAATGAGAAGCACTCTGCTGAGATGACCTCATTCCGATCGTATAAACATAAAATAAAGACGGATAGGGTTATCAAGCAAGGGTTAACAAATTTTGATGATAAGCGGTGGTGTGAGGATAGAATTAATACACTAGCGTTAGGTCATTATAAAACAAAACCTCAGACAGAATAAATGACAAATATCATATTACTCAATTAATATTTTTTCTGCTATGATCGATTTTATAGTAGTATAGGAAAAGGCTGCTAATAACCTGTTAGCACTAGTCTCGATCTGGAGAATGAGTCCTACAGCCATTTGCAAGCCTCTGAAAATAATATTTCTTTAGGAAATGCGAAAAAACACTTAAGATTATTCGGGTTGTGACATAGGAGTTGCTTACATGAGGGTGAATGGAAAAAATTAAGATAGAAGCTTTAGAATAGCAAAATAAAGCTTGTAAAAGTAAACCAGATACTAAGGGTATACTAATGGTTTACTAGTGGCCTTTTCCTATACTACTGACCACAATAGGCATCCTTTGACAGGGTAAAATGGGCTTTGTATTTTGTAATAAACTCAGTTGAGACCAAAATAGGTATCCTTTGACAGGGTAAAAGGGGCTTTGTATTTTGTAATAAACTCAGTTGAGACCAAAATAGGTATCCTTTGACAGGGTAAAATGGGCTTTGTATTTTGTAATAAACTCATTTGAGACCAAATTAGATTTCATTTAAGGCCAAAACAAAAAAGATGTGTTGCCTAACGCACCTGTTTTTAAAATTATGTTAGGCAGGTCATATATTTAATATTTTTTATATATTTTTTTATCATGGAGGAAAAAATGAACTAGGGTCAACAATGAGAACGGGAACAGTTGGCCAACCAGAAACACATATCTTTTTATTTGGCATAGCAGGGTAAAAGGGTCATTGTATTTAGCAATAAACTCAGTTGAGATCAAAATAGGTATCCTTTAACAGGGGTAAAAGGGGTTTTATAATTAGTAATAAACTTAGTTGATGGTTTGAAGTTATAATCACATTGGAAGCATACTCCATCAGTTGTCTCACTGCATTTCACTCAGTCTTCATTGTAGATGCATATTTTTCATCTAAATTCTCTATTTTGTCACATGATTAGCTTTTAGTTTCTTGCTTAAATCTCTGTTCTGGAGCTGTCATGATTGGGCAAAGAAAAGCTAACCCTTGTTTATTGCCTGGGACAATGATACGGTCACTTTCTTTATGGTCAGTCACATTAGCAAATTGTCATGTACCTGCTGTGTGATAATGCATGACAAATTTCATTAACTGATCCATAGAGCTGTACTGTTGACACAAATAATGTGCTACTTTATTTTTATAGCAGTTATTGCTTTACAATAGGACAAATTAACTAATCAATTATTAATGATTCACTAATTAAGAAATCCATTTTGATTGGCAGGATCAGACTGCTAGTGTGTTTCTTTTCATTATCTACACAGCTGTCTATAATTGTAATCTTTACAGGTTCAGGAGATGGAAATTCCTCGGACACAAGCAGAAAGGAAGCTAAGGGAACATAAAGGAAATGTAGTTGAGGCATTGATTGCATTAACAAATTAACTGACTGAAATATATTGGAATATAACTGGATATTTACCATCAAGATGATTCAGCACCCGTGAAATTTCATTCTGTACTGTCATTATACCTTTATCAAGAATATATATTGACATTTACCTGTGAATGCAGTGTTTTTAAATATCATGCATTATTTTATCCCATTTTCCTTCTTTTATCAGATCTGATTGTGAAATGAAATTTGTTTATCAAACATTGTGTCTTTTGCACATTGTAGTCTCCATTGCACCATTGTTTTCATTGTTGGTTCTGCAAAGATAACATGGTTTCATGTATATAAGTCAGTGAGTTGGATATGGTAAATGACCACATCCATTTAATTTAGTGTGACAGAATTTAATTATCTCTTTTTGAAGAGTTTCTTTTATCAAATGTCATTAGCTTTTACACCTAAAGATTTTAATTTTTGAGAAAACTAAGTAAAAATTTTGAGAAAACTAAGTAATTTTTTAGAAAACTAAGTAAAATTTTTGGAGACTTCTCAAGGCTAAAACATTAAGATCCCATACTTACGAAAAATTCAAGCGTTCAGGCAAATTGAAATTTCTTGTCAGTGTCCCATGGGCAAGCGAATAACCATCTAATCACAGCAGTTGATGAGTAGACTGGCTCAGATACGTATGGCATAGAATTCTTGACCTTGCATGTAACCTTGACCTTTCCATGAGAAGTCTCTTTGCCTTGGGCAAATTAGCTTAGAAAAGGTTTTGTCCAGTAGCCAGTACACATTTGAATTGGATTGCAACTCTCCCTCTCTCTCTCTCTCTCTCACCAAAAAAAATCCCTTTGTATTGTGACCATCCAACCATTCCAGGACTACTCAAAATCAGTCCTTATAGCCAGGTGGTCTTTATATATTAGTAAATTTCATGCTAAGTGGATATGAAAGAAATTATGAAGTCTAAATAAATATATAGATACATGATACATATGTGGATTGTTGGATACATGATGCATATATGGATAGTTAGATACATGACGTGTAGATAGTTAATGTTTGGATTGATACATGACACATTGATGTATGGATAGATAGATGATATATACATATAAGGATAGATAGATACATGACATATGGATAAATAGATGCATGATACATATATAGATTCATGATGCATATATGGATAGATACATGATACATATAGGATAGGTATGTGATACACAGAATAGGGTTAGATAGATGATACTTATAATGATAAATAGGTACATGATACATACAGTGTGACCCCACTATAACACGGTAGTTGGGAGCCATAGAACCCAACCGTGTTATAGACCAAACCGTGTTATAAGCAACCGGGTCAGTTAGCTGAAGAAAATGATGCATGTACCCCAAAAAATTTGCGGGGGGGGGGTAATAAATGCGGACGCAAAACTACATGCTTCATTGGCACAGTTATCATCTAAGTCAATGCATATTAAATGAGAAATACACCTGTAGTGAAAACAGAGAAGGCATACATAATATTTTATTTTATTCAGAGAACCACGCATTGGTACATATACATGTATACTGTTTATTTATACATGTCTAATGTATAGCATGAATAAAGTATCAACACCATGTACTCACCCGCGAATCTTGTCACGTACATTGAATCCACAATACACGCAATTCCATCAAAAATATGCACACACAGAGATTTAAAATATTCAATAATTCTGTCACAGGTCATATAGGTCTGAATTCAGTGGGAAAAAATAGCACAATCACGTAACAAATGATGAAGCACATTTACTTTTCAGTACATCCCAAGTTTGTAAAAGTTTGCATTTTAAGCCGCCATCGGTAGCGTTCGTAAGCATAAACTATTTTCCTGTAAAAAGGAAACTTTCACAGCACAGTAAAAGTGTTCCAGTCACATTGAAAAATGAAACAATCCATCTGATTCTATTGCTTTTATTTAAGTTTGGTACTGACTTCCTCTGAAGTATGGTTCTTTGTTTTTATTGAAGATTATTGTCCGCTTTCTTTGATGAAGGGTGCATGTGTTATTGAAGTCAACGCTAAAGGACAGCTTTGGAGAACCAAACAAAATGCCCGTTTCTTATTGCGGCCGCAACATAAAAAAAAAAAAATTGTATTGCGTGATTGAGACTGATTTTTTTTCCCATTTGCTTAGCACGTTTTCGTAGCAATCAGTGCTTCAGTGGTAATGTTTTCTTTGAAATTTCAGTGAACTACTTTATCTGGGTACATTTTTTTAAAAAATGAATTGGCTGTCGTATGGTCAATTTGTAGTAATTGTTTTGCCCTGTCTTTTGAATAGACAAGTAAGATCTTGTTTTTTATTTTTTTTTTAACGTTTGTGGTAGTGGAGTGATGCTGCCTTCTACGCATGCGTCAGAAATTTAAAGAAAGGATCAATCGACGATAGAGACGCAGGTGTTCTGGTCTGCTGACACGGATTACTATAGAAAATGTGAATGTTCTGAAGGATTTAATCCTGAATGAAAAGAAGAAGAATTTTACTTACCATCTGCATACAAATGTTAGTCTATGTAAATATATTAATTACTAGCAAGCAGCCCAAAATCCGACGAAAGATATATTATGAAATAATGCCTCATCCAGTTGATATCCGCTACCAGAAATGTAAATTTTAAAAAAAGCTGACATCTCAAAACATACAGTACTCGTGCTAGATGTCAACATAAGTGGATTATGATATAACAATGCATTGTTAAGATGGTTTGTCAATAGGGACAAAGAATTTGTTTATGTAACAATAGATAAATTTCAGTGCATTTTATATCAACTTTGCAGCTTCCTTTCATGGGGCCTCTGAATTTCTCCACTCCAAACCAATGGTTGTACATACAAGTTTAAATAACCAACAATGTCGCCAATAAAAAAAAATCCCCAGATGGTATATTTTGCCGCCAATAAGGAAAAAAAAAAATCGCAATTTGCGACATTGGCGAAGCCCTGCGCGATCCCTGAATAAACTTTTTACACATTATTTTTTGTACTTTTAAGAAGAAAACACTATTTTTTCGTGTACAAAAAAAAATACATATAAAATTTAAGGAGCTACGCCACGATCGTCTTGTATTATTCATACGCGATCTCTTCCCCAAAATGATAATCAACTTTTTGGGGGTTTTTTTTTCGTACTTTTAAGAAAGAAATTTTTTTTTTTTTTTTTTATACGAGAAAAATACATGTATATGAAATTTCGGGAGCCACACCACGACCGTGTTATATCCAAATTCGTGTTATAATGGAGCGTGCTATAGCAGGGTCACACTGTGTATGGATAGTTAGCTGCATGATACATATATGAATAGATAGATGCATGAAACAAAAGAAACTGGTTGCCGTTGTTTTGAGCACATAGTTGCTATATACATCTATATACACACTGTCAAAAATTTTGATTGGACTGGAAGAGGTAGTCTCTGGCAGAGATGTTTACTCTGATGCAATGATTTCATTGTAGTTTCTGTGGAATATTTCACAGAACTACAGACTACTGCTGAAAGTATCAATTTTGCATGCAGTCGTTTCCAATAGAAATGTTGTATGGTAGAGTTCTGTTTGCCTATTAGACTTATTAGCTCTATCACTGAAGCACTTGAGGATGCTATACTGCACTCAGTTCAAGCATCTGTATGATTACCTGTCTGAGTGAGGCTATTACATGTTGAATTTGAAGCTTAAAGGAATTGTTGACAAATAAAATGATGCAGCATAATCACTTAGAAGCAAAGACAACATAGCATTAATAGAAATGAAGGTTCATAGTTACTACAGTTGATATAGATGGGGATGAGTGGTATATGGGTGAAGAAATGATGCCACCAGACTATGTAGACACCATTGCATCAGAGTGTTGATTCTCCTGTAAAGAAAACTAACAATGCTAGAATATATTTTGAAAAAATCTTGCCATTGATCTATGAGATGTATTACTCTTTCATTTAACTGACAATACACTTGCTTGTATTAATTAATTATTATTGTAACATATGCCTCCAGTACCAGATTCGTGTTCAAAACTTGCTGTTTTATTATAATCTGAAGAGAATAATTATTGAGGAAAAATGAACTTGTTAACAATCCGCTTAAAATGCATAAAATTTTTGTCAATATAAAAATTCTACTGATTAGAAGCAATCTACTGATCACAGTTTTGAAATTTACTAGTTTGATGACCTGTTCTAGCAACATGCATGTCAAGAAATTGTTGTTACTTTTACAAAATATTAACATTGCAGTCAATATCAGTTGTATTATTTGTTGGTGCTCTGTGGCAATGATGCAAACTGGAAAAGAACATGGATGAAATATGCCCAGTCACCTTCTCAATTCTTACCAGTTTTATTGGTCAGATAGGGTGAATTTTTAAAATTAAACACAGTTTTAATGGCCAAATGCGGTGAATTTTTAAAATTAAGCACTGTTTTATTTGCTAAATAGGGTGAATTTGTAATGTTAAACAGTTTCCTTGACCCTCTGGGTGAAATTTTAATGTTAAATACAGTTTTATTGGCCAAATAGGATGAATTTTCAGTGTTACACAGTAAGTGTTGTGCAAGTTTTTGGTTCTTTTACCGGGTACTTAAAGCCTTAATTTTAGTCACACTGGATTCTAGAAAAGCTTTGACATTGATGTGCAATACATTTTTTCAGCAACCCTTTTTATAATACTTACCCTCAAAGATCTGTAATAAATTCAAGCTCATAAAATATACAAATACAAATTTTGACTTGAAAAAAATGGAACTAGATGATTACAGTTACTAAAGATTATGGAAGAAAAAGCACATTTTTGTTAGACTTGGGGTGGGTTGTATATATAAAAATAATGTTTTTCCCCTGTGTTGTCAAACCGTGCAGAACTAACTGGACTGCTATTAGAAGTTTCCTGATCTCTGTCAATTACGTTTAGTGTGTTGATTTTGCTACTTGACAAGTAATATATGATTTATTTTTTTGTTTGTTATTTTCTCCCAAATTTTCATAAATTTTCTCTGATGTTGATTTCTGTTGAGTCCAAGTGTTTGGGAAGCAAGAACAAGGAACTAAATAGCACAATATTTCATTTCCTGGTGAGACATAGCAGTCACTTTTTAGTAGTGGCTCATCGTTTTTGAGGCATTGGGTGGCCAAGTGGTCTTAGGCACTCGCCTTTTCAGATCACTGATATCTCACATCCATTTATTTGGGTATGTGAGGAGGCTTGCCAGCTTCACATGAGTTGGTGGCTCTTCCTAGTGTTTTCCCAGTTTCTTCCTCCACCAGATATACTGGCCACTATTTAGAGTCTGTATGACTTTTAACACAAAACTAACCTGAACTTCTTGTCATCTTCAGCAGTTAAGATTTCAGTTCCATTTTTTGCATGTATTTTCTAAATCTCTCCATAGGTTCTTATCATAGTTGTCATGCAGCATTATGAATCTGCAGTAATTCATTCTGCCACATACTTGACCTTTCTACACTGGAGTCAGTTGTAGAAAATTCAGGTTTTTGGTAGATGTTTTTTCATTTGCTTATAATATCTGAACTCACTGATAAATTCTCATCATGCTTGGTATTAATCATTATTAAGCTAAGAGAATTCAGTCTACAACAAGCTTTACAACCTCTTTGACACTGAGGTCAAGCCAAAAACAAGGTCACAGAAGATTTCCGAAAGTTTTGGTTAAAGTTTGCTTATCTTATATTTACCAAACCCCATGATGGTTTTTCTTAATGCTTGGAATAAATCATTATGAAGTGATGACACATCAAACAGTGACAATCTTGCTTGCTACTTTTACCTTGGGGTCAAGATCAGTCATGGAATATCTGTTTTAAGATTGGTTAAAAATGTTGATACTTCTAAAACTCATTGATTGCTTTGGTTCCTACCTTGGATGAATCATTATGAAGCTAAAACAGTCCATTCTGTAACACATTGTCTTGCCTCTTTGATTTTCAGATTGAGGTCACAGTCACAATAAACTTTCACTAAGATTTAGGTTACAGTTTTTCATTTCCTTGTACATGTCTTTCGTAAACCCTTTGATGGTTTTTGTTCATATATTGAATGAAAACTTATGAAGCTGAGACAGTTCATTTGTGACATGCTCACAATGTTCATTGGACCTTGGATCAGAGTCAGATGTTTTACATCAGTGCTTAGATTGTGATCCAGACTTGCAGGCACTAGCTTTCATGCGTTGGATTGATCACTGTCTGTCTCTGGTACAGTGACACATTTAGTTGATAGTTTAACAAAATTTTAAGTTGAGACTTCATGAAAGCTGAAAGGGACCATTTGTGTTCTCAAAGATGGTGAAAATTCAGGTCTATGAAGAAGGGTCAGGGGATTCTAAGATTTAGTTCTTTTTCTGTAGCAATGATTGCGCATGCATCACACATAAACATTTGCCACTGGTGTCATTTTTTGGAAGAAATGCAATGCTGCAAATTTTAAAGTAAGCACATTTTTTTAAATACAGAAATTTTGAAAATATTTTACATTGTCTAGAGTCTGTGCATTGATCCCAGATTACATGCATTTTTAGAGTCCTGTTGCAATGTGGTAATGGGTGGTCAAGTGGTCTAAGACACTTTCCTCTAGAGATCACCCACACATCTCATCTCATTCCATGTGAATTCAGATCTCAGGGTTATGTATCAAAACTTGTCCATAGCATCCCATTGGTCAGTGTTCTCTGAGCAGGGAGTGTCTTCCCAGGTTCTTCCTTCACCAAATGTACTGACCACCATGTAGGCTATCATGTGATGAAAAATGGCGTTAAACATCAGAAGACCAAACCAAAGCAGTTGCATTGTGCATCATGATTTGTTTGGTTAGGAATTACACTACATATCCACATAGGAATTACACTACACATCCACATAGGAATTACACTACTCACCCACATAGAAACCCCAAATTACTTCGTTTTGCATATGATTTTTGATTTTTGGGGGAGAGACAGTGTATTAGTCTATGTACATGTGTTTTGATGACAGGGAGGGAGGAAATGCAGTGTGGTGAAGGATGGTGGTTATTTTTTAGTGGCCAAGTTTTTTATATTACAGAAGATTCAGAAGGAAATAACTCCATTTCCTGTCATTGTGTGCTTTATTACAATAGTATACTGTTGGCTTCCAAATGGAAACAAATTCTTTGATATTTTTAAGACAGCGTCTGTGAGACAAGTAGGATTTTGCAGAGGTTTGAAGAATAAGTTATGTTGAATACTTGTCATGAAATTAAAATTTGAGGTCACAGACAAGTAAATAAATTATGAGCTTACGGAACCAGCTTATGTGTCGTAGAATATTAAATACTATATTGCAAAGAATGAAGATAGCTGGTTGACCAAAACATAATTACTGGAGTAAAATTAATTATCATGTTTTGCAGAAGAAGCCAACATATAACTTAAATTTATCCAGTAGAAGGCTTTTACCAACGGGAAATAATTTTCATGTTATCAGTGTTGCCACACAGGTACTACATGTACCAGATTTAAAAGGGGAAGTCAAACAGCATTGGATTTTGATAGTGGACACCGGCAGGGGAATTGTTTTCAGTATAATATCAATTTCATCATTCTTAAAGTTGATTTTAATTTTCATAATACACTGGCATGCTGGAAATATATTCTTTCCTTCAGTTGTACAATGAAAACAAATCACACATATATAGACTGTGTTTAAAACTACAACCTTCCTAAATGAGGCCTTGCATATAACAGAACTTTTTTTTTTAAAATTTAATTTTATTAGCCAATATTTCTTAACATTAGATATTCATTTACTCAAAACATACAAAATGGCAACTCCTTCTTACAGACCATTCATATATGTTTAATGCTAGATTTCAGATGTCACCTGAGGGCCCCAAGTGGTCTAAAGAGCTCACAGTTAGATCACTGCCATTTCACCTCTGCGTGGGTTTGAGTCTTGGGCTTGGCCAATGTGGGTATGTGAGAAAGCTTGCCAGTAGTTTCTTGAGGGTTGGTGGTTCTTTCCTGGGTTTTCTTGGGTTCTTCCTCCACCATTTATACTGGCCACCATGTATTGCCTATTTTGTGCTGAAAAATGGTGTTAAAAAACCCTACAACAACAACAACAGCAACAACAGATATGACATCTTGAGATGATCTTGTTTATTAATTGAGTTTGAAGATGACCATGTATCAGTAACTGGTTTTGGTGTTTACGCGAGCTGCTGATCAGGCCAATTTGTGCTCAGAACTGTCAGTGGTGTATTGGAAAGGGTATGCTTCTGGTGGCTTGATCAATAGAGTGGTGTATTTGACAGGGTATGCTTCTGGTGGCTTGATCAATAGAGTGGTGTATTGGACAGGGTATGCTTCTGGTTGCTTGTTCAATAGAGGATGTGCTGCAGTTCTGAGATTTATGTCACTCACACTTCTGCACATCTTCTGCAGTTCTTCTCAGCTCAAAGCTTTAAGCTCTTGTATGGATGAGACTGCAGCAGATGGAACATTCCTGTGTGGGATCTTCCAAAGACATAGAGTCAATTTTAAAGTGTTTCAAGAAAGACTTGAGGGAATGTTTGAATTGTTTCTTTTGACCTTTCTGAGATCACTTACCTCCATCAGCTCACAATGGAAGATCTTCCTTAGAAGTCACTCTAATGACATCATCATAACATGGCCTGTCCATCTCTTCAGATTTCATCAGCAGACTTGTATAGTGGAATGCCTGTCAGTGTGAGAACCTTGGTGTCTGTGACCCTATCTAACTATGATGCTGTAGCCTGGACATAGTTGAGGCTACAAAGTAATGCTATACTAATGCAGTGGAGTAAATAAAATAAGGAAAAATTTATTGGTATGTTTACACCAACAAAAATGTGACCACCATAACAGATAACAAGATTTTTGTGGTAATTTCCTTTCCAAATAAGGCTTTGTATATTATATTAAAATATTCTATAATACATAATTTAGTGTGTGCTATATCGTTTTACTTTTCCAAAGAAGGATGCAGTGGTGGTGTAATCTGGCATATCCCAAAACTTGGCTGAAAACAAAGCAGTTTTTAAATGAACTAATATGGCAGATGAACCAATGGAAACTTTTGTATTTTAGTGCTATTTTATTCATGTTTCCGCAGTGAAATTTGACAATACTGGTACTGTATTAAGAAAAGAAGACAGAAGACAATTTGATTTGTTTAAGGATATTTAATCTTAAAACTTTCTGACAGTATGCTACTCCACTGATACATATAGGAAAGTTTCAGTAACCATGCAATAGGGGTATCAATATTAGTACTAGGACCCTGTCCTGATATCTTATTCTCGTCAGTTTCCTCAGGCAGCCCATGCAAAAATGTTTGAGGTTCTTGTCACGGCATCTGTACACTGTCTAGTTTTGCAGTGCACTGGATGGGGTCGGCAACACAATGGCCTTGTAGTGTGATGACTATATGGTCTTAAGCTAAGTAAAAGTAAAGAGCAAAAACCACCAAGTTTTGTAAAATCCAACAAATAATTTGTTTTCATTGAATACAAAGTGAAAATTTAATAAGAACTTACAAAATTGTGAATCAATTCCTAAATAGTCCTAAATATTTTATCACAAGTCAAATTGTATGTAGATCCAACTGAATTGACGTAGGATTCCAATTAAATTCCAATATTGAATGTGTTGATATGGCTGTAGCCTCTAATGTGCCAGTGACCTGGAGTGTGGTAATGTGCTAAGAGTCTTTCGATGTATCACAATAATGTAATCCAAACTATTGTCTGAATTCACTGTATTTCCAAATTAATTTTCCAGTCCAAGAATAATTTTATAATTCCAGTGAATAAGAATATGAATAGATAAATCCACCCAAATGAAAAACTGAAAACAATAAGATTGATTCTGCTTCAAGGTGTTCAGGCAAGAACGAGGAATTTATCAAGTAAACAACATAGTATAAATGGCTAAGACACAATAATAGAAGCGGGATGTAGGTCAGACTTCTTTAGTAAACATTCCAAGTTGTCGACAAATTTAGGAGTTTCTAAGAGGAAATCAGATGTCCTAGACTCAGACCCAAATGAACATGTTTACTGCTATTGATAAACTGAATATTTAATCCACAATGATAGAGAAATATTAGCTATGTATTATGTTCTTTACAAAATACATGTCACTGGTCAGGTACACTGAGCTTGATTTTGGACAAGGTCAGGTACAAAATACATACATATATATAATTAAGAAATGTCGATAAATAATGCAAAATAAATATAACAATAGATATTGATGCATATGTTTTCCCTCACATTCGCGTGTGCAGTAGTAATTCTGGTGTTGGTTTCATCATTGATGTGGACTACATGTGACAGTGTACTGCTGGTGAATTTGTTCACTGCTAAGAAATTTCCATAGTGATGATAGGCTCAGTGTAACGTACAGGTTAGCTCTTTACCTTTGTCTTAATACTGATTGTGAGACTGAAGTAGTCATGAGCTGAAGAGTAATGATCCTTACTCTTGCATGTCAGACTCGGGTATGGCATTCAACAAAGAGGAGAGGACGAACATTCACTTCCTGTAACTTCATCTTCTCCCATAATCCTTCAGAATGAAAAGCTTGCCATCAGTTCATTATCTGATGTCGCTTCCAGTGTTAAAGTTGCTGAAGATCACCGCAAGCATGGCAGTGAACATCATACTGAAGAGAGTTGAGGTTAACACGCAATAATGCTTGACTCCATTGGTGATTAGCAATGGTTCAGATGACTCGCTAATGTCCAATACATGAACAAGCGTGCCATCATGGAATTGTTAAACCATTACAATGAATTTTTCTGGCCATCCAAATTTTGCTATGATTTTCCAAGGGCCCCAACGACCAACTATGTCAGAAACTTTTGTCATGTCAACGAATGTCATATACAGGTTGGAGTTCTATATCTGGCAATTCTTTTGGAGTTGACATGTTGCAAACGCCATGTCTGTAGTTCCTCATCATTTCTCCGATTGGGGCAATCGATCAATTGCTTCCCCGATTGTTGTAGCATTTTTCATACAGTCTAGTACATAGAGTTTCAGAAGGATCTCGAAGTATACATCAGTTGGTTATAGTTGGTTACACAGTTCTTAAGAGAACGACTGTTTCACATTCACCTTTAGAAATCTGGAGCTCTTGGGGTTTTTGTATACCTTTTCTCACTCTGGTAGAGTGCTAGGCTGAATCCGGATATTGAGCTTGGAGACAAGAGACTCTAGATCTTCATAAAATTTTGTGCTTGATCTCGTTAGGGTTGGTCAGTTTGAGTGAAAAGGCGCAGATGACAGTTGCATGTCTTTTTTGCAGACACTGGAAGTCTTGTTTGCATTTTACTGTCATTCGTGCCGTTTAGGAGATTTGTAAACTTGCTGACTAGCTGAAATTTAATGGCAAAACCATCACCACTTACACGCCACTCCAGAAGAGCCGGCTCCTGCATCGGTGAGTTCTCTATCGTCAGTTGGGTGTTTCACTCCGGGCCGCTATCTGGATGTTGAATCGAGTCAGGTCTCTCTGATAGAATTGTTTCTGTACTGTTCATAGGTCTTAAAGGTATCGGGACGGGGAGGGTGAAAAATGTGACTTGGGCGTGGGTTGTCTTTAAGTGAGGAAACGTTGAACTCACCGTCACTCTCTTGTTCAGGCCTGTCTGTATCCAGTGGCTCGACAATGTCAAGACGTCTGGATGCAGTGGATGGAGATCAGATCCTACTGCATCTGTGCTGAGGCCATGCATTATCCATACAGATCCTGTTATCGGCCTTCACACAACGTTAGATGAGCTGAGGCCATGCATTATCCATACAGATCCTGTTATCGGCCTTCACACAACGTTAGATGAGCTGAGGCCATGCATTATCCATACAGATCCTGTTATCTGCCTTCACACAACGTTAGATGAGCATATTCCGCAAGATCCTCCAGAGAGGACTTTACAAAGGGAACAAGATTTAGCTGTTCACTCTGGGTGAACAGCCACAGGTAGTATCGTCTGCATTATTTAAGGAAGCAGGCGTAGTTTGATCTGACCTGTGATGATAGGTATTTACAGTATCCAGATGTTTTCTTCCCTGGCCATTGCATTGGTTGCATCTTTCAAAGATCACTATCTCTTACTTGCATTGGTGAATCGCATGCTTTGCCAACAACGACGTCGGAAGGAAAGGGATATCCCTACAGATTGTAGGTCAGCAAGGGTGAAGATCAAGGTCACTGGAAGCCTTAGGTGAGTGGTTAATGGTTTTCTTTTTTAACATAGCAGTTGCAACAGTTGCCCATGCGTGAACACTGGTACTAAATGTTGCAAAATAGTTAGCATGGAATATAGAATATATTTCGAGATTTGGAGGTCAGGATGTCAAAGACCAAGGTCGCAGTGGTCAGTTGTTTTCGATCTTTTTCAGGAGTGCAAAGCATTCCCAGCTTATGGATTGATAATATCCACCCGTCGTCCGTCTAAAATCAACACTTAGATCAGAGGGTTTTTTTTTTTTTTTTGCATTATTTTCTCACACTCTTACTTGCAGTTATATAAGTTGGTGTTATATGTGACGCATGGAGTACTTCAGCTTGCCATTAAAATTAGGCCACCGTGCCCTGTGTTTCATGGTCAAGTGATCTTTTTCTAACGTTAGTTTATTTTCTCAGACAATATTGTCCATAGAGTTTTATAACTTTGTATGTAATTTGGTCATGAGGAGTTTTACAGCTGTCAATAAAAACTGTATAAATGTAACCAGTATTTGACAAACAAGTATTTTCGTTTAAACTTTTGCATTTAGCTCTGTTCCGCTAGGTTAGGGTTTGTGTTTAGGCCATTTCCCAGCACTGTTATATGCATAATAGAGCGATTTCTTTTACCTTCGCCTTTAGCTCATTGTCTCAGACATCCATTAACTTGGAATTTGATTGCGTAGTGAGGAGTAATTCATTCTTCAGCAAAACCTAGTTGATGTGACCTATATTTTTAGCTTGAAAGATTTTTGTTTAGTTTTATATTGCACACAGTTTCTGTAGGTTAGAGTTTGCGTTTGGCTTAGTTTACCTGACATGTTCGCTTGCAGAATCCTGTAACATGGAATAAACATCAGTCTGTACAAGATGTAGTGCTTCACCATTTATTCAACTCTAGGTTACTATGCTTTATTTGTTTACCATAGTGACATACATTAATCTTTGCATATAGTTTAATTTCTCAGAATATTTCCAGCGGTCTTTTAACATGGCATGTATATGTGCTATGAAGAGTACTGTTAAGTAAATATTGGGTTACCTTGGCCTAATTTGGAAACTGCAATGACCTTCATTATCTTTTGTGTTGAGCTCAGTTTCTTATACACTCTTGCCCGTATAATGGCACAGCTTGGTATATAGATGCTTTATGTCAAGTAATACACTGTTCAGTCAAATTGATATAACGGTGACTCGTGTCACGTTCCAGTCATCTCTTTTAATCTTTGAGTCTAAGTCAGTTTACTGGACACTTGCTGCAGGGCTATTTAACTTGATACTGCCACTGGCGGTTTTAATGCATATATATATATATATATATATATATATATATATATATATATATATATATATATATATATATATATATATTATGTAACGTGACTGTGAATGAAAAAATAATCTGATTTTGAACCAGATATTTAACACGATCGAACTGAATCGAAGATTTAATTTTCACGGTGGGGGCCTGAGATTTTTTTTTTTTTTTCTTTCCAGGACTGGTTTTTTTTAATATCATATTTGTTTAAGACTTATATGGATACAGTTAAATCTATTTTGAAGAAATCATATCAAGAGTATTATCTTGGACTATCTAGCCGGAGAATATTTTTTTCTTCCAAAAATTCCAAGCCTCCGTCTCAGTACCATATTAATTAGCCGGAACCTAATACAGGCAGCAAATGTACAGCTAGCGTCAATTCGTATGCATCTGGCAGCCGATTGAAAGGAACTGGTACATAAGACAGATTTTTACTGTTGTTCAACAAAATGCCCCATTGATGGTGTAAACGACAAATTGACCGCGAATAATAATAATAATAATAATAATAATAATTATTATTATTATTATTATTATTATTATTATTATTATTATTATTTGTAATACAGGCTACTGGCCCATGATAAATATCCATGCATCATGCGGTACAAAAAAGATGTTATAGTGCGTAACAAAAGATTATCGTATCTACTGGAAGTAATATACATGAAAGTAATCATTATTGCAATTTTCGAATTGGTTGAGATGCAAGTATATGCAACACAGTAATCAAACAAACGAATTTAAGGGTAACCCTAAAACTTGCATGGAGCAAGTTTTGTGATATTGATCTAAACTTCTGTATGTCAGGAGTCGTTGATATGATAATAATAATAGTAATAATAATAATAATAATAATAACTTCTTACAAGAAACTGCTCGACTATTTTTCTATAAAATAACAAAACAGAATTAAAACATTTTTCCACAATTCCTGTCCAAATGAATACAAATATGGTGATCTGCTGTTAAATGAAGTCGTTGAAAATAGTACAATTGGAAATTAGCGTGTCACATAAAGTTTCTTTCCTAAAGCTGATGACTTTGCTTACGTACAATTTAGCAGATCATATCATTGTAACAACTTGTTATTCTTACATCAAACCGTTTTACACATATCGTATTAAAGCCACCTTCAAGGAATTGGTCTTAATAACAAAAAATATATATTAAGCTTTTAGGCAACTTTTTCGCATTAACTGCAGGACAATGTTGAGTAAGTTTCACTGAAAGCATTTTCTTTAAAGTTCTTGCATGTTTACTCAAATAGTAATTCGGTCAAGGCCACACGCAACATGCGAAAACTATAACACGCATATGTGTCTAGAACATCGAGGGCTTGTTCAAATATAAATCTCGATCTAATTTCCAGTCGTCATCACAAGATTTGAAAGCAGCTCTTTTTGTGAAATTTGGGACAAGTCAGAAAGTCAATTTGACGCTTTTGCTGAAGAATACTAGACGTTTAATAAAATTAGGAAGGAAATATAGAGTTCGGCAGATACTGGGAAAGTGTGACTGTATTTTTGAAGTCAAAATTAGTAGAAGAAAATATTGTGGAAAAGAATTTACTTAGAACTAGAGGACTGTGTCTGTCTGAATTTTAAAGGAGATTTAGATAAAGAATTTATATTTTGTTTGGCATATTTATCCCCACAAGTGTCTCATATACATGATTCGATTGACACTGATGAGACGAATGATCTGAAGAAAGAATTCAGTCAAAATAGTAACATCCTATCCTTATGCTTTTATCTTTTTGGTTGGGGACCTCAACAGTAGAGTTGGTAAACTTAATTTTAAAAAAAATAAAATGATAATGCTGATTTTGTTGAGGAGAAAATGCTTCTGTAAACGAGATTACTTTGATATGGCAAGAAAATCGAATGATTCTGTTTGTAATGCATTCGGTAGCTCACTGATTGATATACATATATTAAACATTGTCCATACGTATTCTAAAATGCAGAATGCAACAAGATCGAGAGGGAAATTTCATATGTATCGCAAAAGAAGGGGTTAGCGTAGTTGACTATATGATTGCTTCAACCGGCCTCTTTAACGGAGCACTACTGTATAATTTGAAAAAGTATGTAATTCTAGGAAACTCAAAAGGAGTGTTGTCCTTTTAAAAACACAACTTTCTGTCCTACAAAGTACATGTAAAAAATTTGGACTTGCATAGATAATCTAAGATTTCAAAAACGGCTGCGTCGGTTTTCAGATCTGTAAATAGTGTATAGGAATAATGTTTACATATTCGAAAAACTGCGGCTGTTACCGTAGAAGCTTGTGATTCCATGTAAACGTCAAGATTATCGAAGACGCAAATCCGAAAAGATGAAATGAGCTTTGTGGAAAATCTGCCTTTACATAACGGCATTATTTGGCCAAGAAGACAGAGAAAAAAGAAATAGAAGACATAACAAAGATACAAAATAGCTATACGCTTCCAACCTATATGGAAAATTACTTAAAGTAAATTGATATGAGAGAACGAAAGGCGTCTCAAAAGCATTATACAAAAGCTTGATTATTATTACTATAGAATATAGATTTTTACCATAATTTTCAGTAGATACTTGCAGCAAATTTAAATCACAATATTTTACATTATTGATGGAGGAATGGATATACATTAAATATAATAAATAAAATTATCGTTACTGGAAATTGACGTGGAGAGTGAAGATATCAGTATATACTTCCATCCGTTTGATCTTTAACGGAGTGCATGTCTGCAGTGCATGCTATCTACACAACCAAAAAACTGTTTCTTATGTCATTAATATTGCTTAATTCATAGAACTGCTGCTGTTAAACCACAATTCAGTTGCTTTACTCAACCTTTCTTTACTGTGCACTGTATGTATCTTGGTCTCTTTGACAGCCTGATGAGAAACATAATGTTCACATCGTAAAATCCAGTTCATTTTGATATTGACAAACTGTCAAGAAATGTTGAAACCTGACATGTTTTTACTTAACGCTAATTCGTATGCTAAATAGCAACCAATCATCTTTGACATCGGCTAGTTAGAAACTTGTTTTAATATTTTAAATATCTATAATGGCAATAAAAGTCAAACTTTTTAAATAAAATAAATATCTTTTACATTTTCTTTAATTGTTGTATGTCTGGAGAACACAATACTGTCTGCTAAGGGACAAGCCAATTATTTTGGCCGAGAGGAGGGGTACCTTGGATTTATTTTCAAACCAGAAATAATTTTTTCTCTGTTACCTCAACATAGTTAATTCTTTTCAACTAATATAACTGGTTATAATTTATTGCCACAAATCAATGTTTAGTTTTGGTGTTGAAATATTTCCCACCCACTCCTGAAAACTAAATGCTGTCCCTGAGTTTAATGCAAAAAATGAGAAAATTCTCTAAACCAAGTTGAACCTGCAGATTACTACTTCTTTATTTATTTATTTATTATTTTTTTTACTGTTATTTCAATCACCTGCTGAGCTTGGTTTTATAAAGCATATTTTTTACCAATTGATGGATTTTCTTTATATTTTGGAAATAATTCAGAGGTTTCGACTTGTTCAAAATGTTTTGGTTTATAATACCATGCCATTATTTAATCAGTCGTACTATAGACGGTCTGTGTTTAGTGCATTTCTGTCGAGCTGATTATATTTTGTTTAATCTTAGACTGTGAAGGCTGTTAGTGGTCATACCTGTCTTGTAGTTAACATTCCAGCCCAGGTGATCTACAAGGTTCTGCTAGTAGTGAAGGGGGGTATCGTGGGGCATATGAGAACATATAAGGACAAACAGGGGGTTGTACCCTGGGGCAGTATATGGGAATTTAATATGGTGCGACTATCTGGGGCACTAGACAGGAATTGAACATGGATGTGACTGTATAAGACGAAGGGAATTTCACAGGGGTGACGTCACGGTACTGGACACTGGGGAAACAATGGTAACAATGTTGCAAGTGGCTGACCTCAATCAGGCGGAACAGTGTGGCAAGGGGCTGACCTGAATACGCTACTCTAGGTAGGGACAAACACAACATAGACATGCACATACATATACATATGCAAACCCCAGATTTATAAAGCATTATCTAGACCTAAAATTATGTTGGCGGTGTTTATAAATTTGCATAATTGTAATGATGCTATAAATAGCTATAATCAAGGAACAGACCAACGCCACAATGGATGTGACTAAAAGTAACGCTAAAATTACGAAATTGTCCCAGAATTTAACGGAGAATAAACATATCTCTGAACATTAGGTTACATTGGTTTAGACTAAAAAAGATAAACCTAGTATATATTTATAGCCTCAACTTGTGTGACGATCCTGTTTAAAAACCCTAGTATCTATTTATAGCTACAACCTGTGGAAATTCCTATGGAGAAACTCAAGTCTATATTATAGTCTCCAAATTTCTAGCTTCAATTACGTCACTGTATTGCAAGTGGCTGACCTGAACACGCGCTACTGTAGGTAGGTAGGTAGGTAGGTAGGTAGGTAGGTAGGTGAAATGAATTTGATAGGGGTAAAGTGAGTTTTATAGAGACAAACAAAGACCAATAACCACACACACATACGCGCACGCACACACAGACACACGTACGCGCACGCACACAAACGAAAAATACACACGTACACGCACGCACACAAACAAACAAAAATACACACACTTTCACAAATTCTTTAGTGCATTGGCAAGGGTTTTTGTTTGGTAAAAAAGACAAAAACACAAGTACGCGCACGCACACAAACACAAACAAAAATACACACAAACACACACAGACGTATGTGCACGCACACAAACACATACACACACGTACGCGCACGTACACAAACAGAAACAAAAATACACACACACACATACACACTCCAAAAACCCTTTTAACCCATCATTCTATGGTGTCAGTGTATGCGTGTGTGAGAATTATCTAAAGTGTTTAGAAAAAATCAAGACATAACAATGATGGATGAACAGACAGAAATTCTTTTTTGCCTGAAGTGCGTAAGTGAAGGAAAACATCCCTTCTATTTCAATTCGAACAAAAACATGATCCAGAGGGACAGAGAGAGGTGAAAGAGCATATGTTCGTGCACTGACAATACAGAAACAATATACACCATTCTTATTATAAAAATCAAGACCAAGAGACACTTATGTTTTCTTTCTGATATATTCTCTTTCTATAAGTTACAGTGAAATTTCACATCATGGGTAAATTAGGGGAATTAATAAGTCAAGGGACGTAACAACCGTTATTGAATAGGCCTATAGCCTCAAATGGGAAATGATGTGATGTGAAATTTCATTGTAAATCATGTTTTAGTTCGAATTGAAATGGAAGGGATGTTTTCCTTCACTTACGCACCATTACAAAGTCTTTTACATAAATTAGTGTGAAAGCATCCACATCCACTCTCACGCCGCAGATTACTATTTTGATTTGTCACGTGATCGTATTAGCGTATTTTAGACTAGAAAAACCATACGTACGTCAAAGTTTGGCCTCCTTTAAATGCAATTTTCAGTCTTATTAGATTAAACATGGGCTTAATTTCAAACTTTTCCGACATTTCGAATCAAAAGGAGAACATAAAATCAAAGTTAATTTTATGCTCAGATTTCGAAATTAACTCTAGGAGTGAATATTTACACTTCCCAATTATATGTTAGTTCATTTTCATCTTGCCAAAAACATGCACATATTAGAGGAAAGGTATACTAGTCAAAAGTCTGACTGGTTGAGATGGAATGAAAAAAGATTAAAGAATTTATTAAATCATTCTAAAGTAAACCTTCTGATTTCGATATAATTTTAAGCATTCTTTATCCCGTGGGATCGAGGAAGCTGTGCAATGTGTCACTGATACATACCACAAGACAGCCCGATGTATGCTGTATCTGGGTAACAAAGAGAAAATACGACCTTTTTGGTGGGATAAGAAAGGCTTAAAACCGACTTTCTCTCCATAAATTTAGATTTAACAGTTTCATTCAAAATCTGACAGATTACAAAATGAGTAGAAATAGGCTAAAAATGTGATTTGCATGAAAGTAGAGAATTATAAGTATTAAAAGAAAAAGGCATTAACAAAATCAAGGCAAGATTTCTCAAAGTTTTGGAAGCTAATCAAACAAATTCGTGCGCGCAAAGCATGCAGTAAAGGCACGATCCCTCGTCATCAATGGTACGAGTATTTCAGATCGTTACTGTATCGTAGTAACTAAGAAATCAACCCCTGTATTAATTTTATGACTGAGACCTTTGATGATATTTTTGAAGCTTCTGTCTCTGAAGCCCAAGTTCTAAAATGTATTCAACCCTAAAGTTAGGAAAGTCTGATGGACTAGATGGAATAACAGTCGAAATGATTCAAAAACACAAATCCAAATATATGAAATTTGGGGTATGAATATTTCACTTACAATTGGAAAGGTAAAGGATAATTTCTGCACAAGACTTCCAAACCTTCCGAGACATAGATAGTCCCTTCTACCACGAGTAGAATATGGAAGACTACCTCTTTATTTTAAATATTATTATAAATGTATTAAATATTGGATTAGGTGAAGTAGAATATGTGATAACATATTTCCAAGACAATGTTTTATTATGCTTAAACAAATGGACGAATCGGGCAAAGTTACATGGGTTTCAAAATATAAAGACTTTCTATTTAGATATGGATTTGGCTATAGTTGGTTCGCACAGGATGTAGGAGATGAAAAATTATTTTTGTTTTAATTTCAGACAACGTCTTATAGATAATTTAAATCAGGATTCAAATTCAGCCTTAAATATATTATACAAGGCAAATAACTATATTAAATGTTATGAAACATTTTCGTTCAGTTTTATACACCATTAATTTTCCTACCCATCTACAAAATGATTAAATTGCTCCGCTCATAATTTAGCTATAGAAGAAAGACGGCATAATGGTATCCTTCCAAATCAACGTATGTGTATGTTATGTGATAAAAGCCAAATAGACGATGAATATCACGTTGTTTTACAATGCCCCTTTTATGTAGATCTTAGAAACATATCCAGAGCATAATTCTTAGCAAAAACACCTTTTTGAAGGGACCTTCTATTCGCTGATGACGTCAAAGAACCATGTCATAATATCTCAGCTTGCACAATTCGTCTTTTCCGCATTCCACAGAAGAGATCAATTGTATTATTTCATTTTGTTTATTTGTTCTCTACCTACATGGAAAATCACAACTATCTAGTTATATCACGCCAGTTCTGTTTCATCTTCTACATAAATTTATATATTTTGTTCTCCTTTTTGACCTCACTCTGCTAAATCTATTTGTAATTCGGCGCTCCACATCACTGCAAAATTGTTGCATAATTGAAGTATTATGGGCCTATGACCTACATGACCAACAAATTATTGGCATTGACACTGACTAACGATGACACGGTGGTGCTCATTCATTTTTTTCTACAAAAAAATCATGATGGAATGGAACATGCAGTATCTATCTATCTATCTATCTATCTATCTATCTATCTATCTATGTATCTATCTATCTATGTATCTATGTATCTATCTATCTATCTATCTATCTATCTATCTATCTATCTGTCTGTCTGTCTACCTACCTACCCACCTCCCCGTCTATCTATCTATCTATCTATCTATCTATCTATCTATCTATCTATCTAATATTACTACAAATAGAACAGTAATTGTTATCCCTGGATTCTACAGGAGAATGTTTAATAAAACTAGCAGAATTTTTATAAATACGAATAAATAGCATCATCATACAGATAAGAGAATTTTAATTTGTACTCTACGGATACTGAAAACCAGGTCCACCGGTAAACGGCGCTCATCACCTTGCCTGCAAGCACCAACCACAAAGTGATAGGTCCTGTTTACCCCGCAGACCCGGGTTCGAATCTCTATGGAGTAAGAATTAAAATTCTCTAACGTGTATATATATATATATATATATATATATATATATATATATATATATATATATATATATATATATACGACGCTGCGGAGACAATTCCAAGAAGACAGCAAAAGAAATAGTAGCAGGCAACCATCCCAGCTACACGTATACTTCAACCCTAAACTTGTCCATGACACACCTCCAAAAATCTCGTTGAGGAGCTAGAAACTGGCATCAGATATAATGAATGTACAACACACGTCGGGAACTATCACACCCGTACAAATTCTTGAGATGACATTAGCCTCTATTCTATGGTTTATCAAAGCGGTAAAAATCCCCCTCCCCTATTCTCAAATTACTGACGAAGCCAAAGTATCGTTGAGTATTAGTCTTGAAAATTCCATAAAGTTTCATCTTTATAAATTCTTAATTTTAATGAGTTTTCTTAATACATATCAACACTGGCTATATCTCCAAGCCAGCTTTTTTGAGAAGATCCTGTGGATTAAATACTAATCGATAACGTGTTTTAAGTTTTGTTTTCCTAAAGTCTACATATTTCTGGGATGAAGCCTGTTTATATTTTGGCCAGTTGTAGTTAAACATAACAAAAATACTTGCTTCGATAGATAATCCGTTGATAGACTAAACATTACTTCCCAGATATTGAGCATTCCTTGGTCAATATACGCTTCAATAGCGGTGATCCCACAAACAAACCTGTGGCTTCCCACAAAATGTTTCTCTATAGAATCGACCAGTGTGTGTGTGTGTGTGTGTGTGTGTGTGTGTGTTCCTTGGGGTAAGTTTGACATCTTGAAATAAAAGAAAACAATACCCTGTTTGGAATGAAAACTTGACAGCCCCCACTCACGGATGAGGGGTGAAATTAATTCATGTCATTTAGTGCTTAGAGTATTGCGATTCTATAGTGCATTATTCTTGCGGACATAATAATAATTCCACCATCCTTATACCGTTATTTAGAAATGTAGTAAAAGAAATTATAAGATTTTATTTAGCTTATTTCAGTTTCATTTGTCTTTCCATAGAGATATTGACACCTAAGCTTATGTGAGCCCGTCTGCTGAACATCCCCATGCTCTAAGGCTCAAGAGAGTTATCTTGTCTTGCTCAATAATCCAAAACTAATTCATTAAACACAAATTGGAACTATATATAAACATCCTTTTACTGAGTAATTATAGCCAATATTAAACACAATACATTCCTGCCTTAGATACAGACGCAACAAGCATATTGTTTGACCTCTGCTTAAGATACTCAGTGTCGTACAACAAGCATGTTGTTTGACCTCTGCTTAAGATACTCAGTGTGGTACAAAAAGCGTATTGTTTGACCTCTGCTTAAGATACTCAGTGTCGTACAACAAGCGTATTGTTTGACCTCTGCTTAAGATACTCAGTGTTGTACAACAAACGTATTGTTTGACCTCTGCTTAAGATACTCAGTGTCGTACAACAAGCATGTTGTTTGACCTCTGCTTAAGATACTCAGTGTTGTACAACAAACGTATTGTTTGACCTCTGCTTAAGATACTCAGTGTCGTACAACAAGCATGTTGTTTGACCTCTGCTTAAGATACTCAGTGTGGTACAAAAAGCGTATTGTTTGACCTCTGCTTAAGATACTCAGTGTCGTACAACAAGCGTATTGTTTGACCTCTGCTTAAGATACTCACTTTGGGACAACAAGCGTATCGTTTGACCTCTGCTTAAGATACTCAGTGTGGGACAACAAGCGTATCGTTTGACATCTGTTTAAGATACTCAGTGTGGTACAACAAGCGTATCGTTTGACCTCTGCTTAAGATACTCAGTGTGGGACAACAAGCGTATCGTTTGACCTCTGCTTAAGATACTCAGTGTAGTACAACTAGCGTATAGTTTGACCTCTGCTTAAGATACTCAGTGTGGGACAACAAACATCGCTTGACCTTTGCTTAAGATACTCAGTGTGGGACAACAAGGATATCGCTTGACCTCTGCTTAAGATACTCAGTGTGGGACAACAAGCATATCGTTTGACCTCTGCTTAAGATACTCAGTGTGGGACAACAAGCATGTTGTTTGACCTCTGCTTAAGATACTCAGTGTGGGACAACAAGCATATCGTTGGGACAACAAGGATATCGCTTGACCTCTGCTTAAGATACTCAGTGTGGGACAACAAGGATATCGCTTGACCTCTGCTTAAGATACTCAGTGTGGGACAACAAGCATATTGTTTGACCTCTGCTTAAGATACTCAGTGTGGGACAACAAGCATATTGTTTGACCTCTGCTTAAGATACTCAGTGTGGGACAACAAGCATATCGTTTGACCTCTGCTTAAGATACTCAGTGTGGGACAACAAGCATATCGTTTGGCTCTGCTTAAGATACTCAGTATGGTAAATCTTGAAGACGACAGATAATTGACAATTTGGTCATAGTTTACATCACTTGATCTGATATAATGACGTTTCATTATATATTCCCTCTTATTCACTGTCAGCCAAGTAATTTGACATCCGCTCATACTATGAGTGTATTAGAATATTCAGTGAATAAAGGAATTAATTCCTTTTTTAAACCCATGAGTCATTCAATAATAGCATCACATACTGTATTATCGTAAATTGGTACCAAAGATGTAACAACAATAAACAATATAATTATGTAGTTTATTCCTGTAATTACATGAAGTAATATTGAACAGTATCCTTTGAGAGATTATATATTTCATTTCCTGTTTGTTTTATTCGCAATTTATTCGAAAAAAAATAATTTGGAAAGGCGCCTGGAAAGGCGCCAAACATTCATCACACCTACAAGAAAAACACCACGCGCCGGGCCTATATATATATATATATATATATATATATATATATATATATATATATAGAGAGAGAAAGAGAGAGAGAGAGAGAGAGAGAGAGAGAGAGATCCCGTCACAATGGAAACACTTGCGTTTGTGTTTCTTCAGACGTTTAGTCTGGAAAGTTGACAATATATGCATTTATTAGGACGGTCTAGTGGGCTTGACAGTATAGTCGGTTAGACTGGACAGTCCAGTGGGTTTGACAGTATAGTCGTTTAGTCTGGACAGTCCAGTGGACTTGACAGTATAGTCGTTTAGTCTGGACAGTCCAGTGGGTTGGACAGTATACATGATGAACACCTTGAATATGGCAGTACTTCGATTAGGTCAGTCTACGCACCTCAGTGTTCAGATTTGGACACATTCCTGATCAGTTAGAAAATGTCTGACTAATCGTTTCACCGGAGAAAAGTATAAATTAAAAGGACAGAACATCTATGTCAGTTATTTGTAAGGTTTAAAAAGGTTTTATTAAATAGATACATGATGATATAAAATATTCTAAGTTTGCAATTAGTTCTTTCCAAAGAGTTCCTTCAGAAGGAACTAGTTTGTAAAATTACCTCCGTTGTGATCCAACAACTAGTCGGCTGTGGAAAAGGAAAATCAGAGCAAATTGTATGCAGCTTTTCCTGATACTGAGAAAGCGTTTGACACAGCCTGGCATGAATGCTTATTTTGTAAATTGTTTCACATCGGTATCAGTCTCAGAATATGGGAATGTGATTGTCAATTCATATGCAAATTGGTACAGCGGAGTTATCGTTTTAAATATATTTTTAACAACCATAATTATAAAATGTTTGCACTAACATGTGTAATGACCGGCCTTAAGAAAAGTGTGATCCTACATTGGAGAGGAAAACAAGAAATACACGATTATCTCCCTCTAAAATGTCTTTCGTGTCAATTTAGGAACATTACACGCAAAATGAATCTTACCACATGTTTATTAACCTTTGCACTGATATAAACTCGGGAATGAAAGGAAAAGGACGAAGAAATTGTATATGATCTCTCTAGGAAGTATATTATTGTTTCAAACAATTTTTTTTTTTTTACCAAAACCCATACCAAAACTGACAATATTCGTTTTTGACAGACAACTTTAAATCTCTAACTATAAAAAATTTAAAACTATTTAAAAGGAAACAAAACTATATTAGTTTTAATAGCGAAGCGATACACGATTTCATATTCTTTGAAGCAACCGCGTGTGCAAGAGTGAGTTGAAATGCTTAAAGAAGTTGACAAAAAGCCAAACATATTCCTGAATGCACTTGTTAGAATCTGTAAAAATAGAAACGGACGGATGCAAGAATAGACCACAGACGGAACTTTGGGAACTTTTCCGGCAAGTTGGAGCAGAGAAAGAAAGAATCATTTCATAACATGTACATTATATGACCTCCAACAATTTCTACAAGCTGAATAGGTTCTCTTGACTAATGGATAGTTATAAATAACGCTAGACAGTTTTGTGTGAATCTGTCAAATTGACGAAATGAACCGAATGTGTTTTATTAAAAGGATATAACATGGCACAGAAGTATTGGCCTGTGTTGGTACGAGTAAGTTAGCAATTAACTTAGTAACGTTACAGTTTGGCCTGAAGTAACATTGTTTTTATTTCGTCTCTTGTGTTTTGCACTGAGCTTTTTAAAACTTGCACAAGAATTTAGAATTTTAGTCCATTGGTTATGTGTGGAAACAGTCCGATCTTCTGTAATCCCGAACAGTAGTCCCATATTCAAAATGTACAGTTTATATTCCCATATTCAAAATGTACAGTTTATATTCCCATATTCAAAAGGTACAGTTTATTTTCCCATGTTCATAAGTTGTCGGAATTTTGGCAATGCAATTAATTTCAATTTTTCACATTTTAATGGTTAGTTGTCATTGTCACGCACATTTTCCGTTTTACGCACGAAGCTAAAATCGTTCTACTTTGCCTTGATTTCTCTACAACCGGTTAAAGGAAGTATTCTCTTAAATCATCTATTAGTTGACGATATCTGCCGTGAATGCTACACTTATAATATCCAGCAAATTAAACATTTTCTTGCCTTTTTCATATTTCATTCATATTTCATTCTTCTAATATTAATCACTGAGACATAGTTTCTGGAGAATATTCTGGAACAATATAGAGAACATGGGAAACAAGCTAGATACTAATCTTCAATAGGAAGGCCACAGTGTTTACAGCAGCGGACAAGTCTTCCGTGTATCAATTCCTGACGTTTTTCTGAGCCATCGGGATCGTGGATTGTTACTACAAGTTGCTCTGCAGCTTCGTTTTCTGCCTCGTCGTTCTCGTGTAACGCATCTAGGTCTGTGGAAGTTATTTTTGAAGTTGTTCCATTGCAGTAAGTCTCGAGGATTTCCTCTACCTTTGAGTCAAGAGAACTTTGTTTGAAGCTTGGCTGATTTGGTTTCGTAGAGTACAGTGTAACGTCCAGACTTTGCTGCTTGACTTGATCTTTCAGGTGTACACGTCGTCTAGGTGACAGTCGAAACAGGCTTTGATTGAAATCTGAATTGATGATCTGTTTTGCAAATTCCATGATGATGTCATTGCTGTCGAATATGGCAGCGAAGCTTCCATTTACAACCTTTGGGGACATAGGCACATTGCTCAAGAGAAGAGACATGCCATACTCTCTTCTCTTTGGTACTATTGGCCGTTCCTCCTTTTCCTTTTCATCGTTTACAGGGACCTCTTCAAACACCTCATCTTCTTCAACGGACTCATCTCTCATGAGTCTAGATGCCGTTTCTTGTATAATCTTCCAATCTCTATCAATGTCATTCTCAGTTGTATATTGAGACGTCACTGTGTACCGGATGATGTATTTACATTTGATAGATGCTGGTACCATGTGAATCTTGCCGGATTTATTCAGCCTTTTAAGCAGAGCTTCTGTTGTCTCGTTATCCCCCTGCAAATGTGTTAGTCAAAATATTGCTATGCAGATGGCTATGTATAACATGTTATTCAAAATAATGATTAAATCAGATCTCCACTGTCCTACGTGACGATGTGACAGCGTCTGCTTAGGGATCATGTTCTGGTGACCTTTGAATTCACCAATGGAAATACAGCTTTCAGAAATATGAAAGTGAATCAAATCGTTCTGCACACATTGATGCACTTCATCTATACTGCTCAGTCTCCCAAACGCGAAGATATAAGACTTCAGCTGATTGACTGATAAAATTACGGATTATGCTAATAACATAGGTCAGCAGAACATGACCTCTAAGTGGTCGCAATCAGATCTTCATGTAGGATAGTGGAGATCTGATTTTAATCTGATTGTGTTCCACAGCTACAGGTTTTTGTTTGCATCCCCACCTTAATATTTCGATAACTTACTCTTCTTTTTTACCCTACATTCTGATTCAGATTGTTCTGTGAGATTCATGTACTCATCCGCTTATAAGTTTTCAAAAAAAAAAAAAAAAAAAACTTTAAACGTTGAAATTGCATCATAACTGTCGATGTTTAGATACGAACACCGATAGTTTTAATAATAGGAATAACGTTGTTGCTTGACGAATAAACGCATGATTACCATGAAAATGTTGCTTACTCATGAAAATATTGGGATTGCCTCGGTTGACTAACAATGCAGCTGCAATAGTTTGAGTTCAGCTTATTACTGTTTGCAGTACATCTTACAACGCAAATGCTAGAATGGCAAGCTGTTGGATTGCGTTAGTAATTTCATAAAATTGAAATATGAACAAAATATTGTCAGGACTTTGAACAATCTCTATAGTCATATTAAAATAACAAACTTGCAGTTGATACAGCAGTTTTGTTTTTTTTTTTTGCGAAAGTCACTGGTCTGCAATACATTCAGCTGCGTTCAAGGGATTCTCTTATCGTCATAGTTGTAAAACTTCAACAAAATTGAACAATTACCGATAGTCCATGGTACATTACACTGCACATATTTTAGGGAACACACATTATTTAATAATCGACTATGCCATTCCATTATTCTATTATATGCATGCCATATTCCAAGACTGAGACCGTTAATTCAGGAGGTGGCAAGATCTAACATTTATTGTTAAGCTAGTATCGTTTATTCGAGAGCAATTTAAGAAAAAAGACAGGGAATGTGATGAACCTCGGTAACTGTAGAGGCACTATACGTTATTGTTTGTTGTGACAATACTGTATGTATGAACACAGAGACACTAAATACAGTACAATTTTGTTGTTGTTTTGCCATTAACTATGAGTTATTAAGATCTATCATTATCACTTGATATTTGATTTTCAGGTCAATAGTTTGTAGGAACTGATCACAAACAATAACTTCCCGGGAAGTTCTAAAATACAAATCATTTCGTCTTAGAACTAATTGCCCACTAGTTAGAAATAAACTAGCCTGGTTGGTCACAATTTACATCAGTTGGAGCAAATATATTGTATTCAATAAAAAACCTATATATGCTTTTCCAACGTTTGAATGTTCTTTGTACAAAATTTGCATTATGGAATACGCCAAGACAATCGTCATCTTCACTTTTTTGATAGTATTTACAGCTCGAATGAGATAGTAAATGCGTTATAAATGGAAAGTTTTGCAAAAAAAAGAAACCTTTACCTTTACGCGGAACACTACCATCCCAAGAATCCTCTCGGCTGGAATTTCAAATCGACTATCCTTGCTAATTTTCTCCTGGAAATACTGAGCCAGTCGCACACTCTGCAAATGAAGATTAGAAAAATCATTTGGAGACAATTAGGAGTAGAGAGAAATTTCACCTTTCCTTTTTTTTAGTTGTTTCTAAATTTACTGTTGAGAATTCTTGAGAATATATCGTCAATTAAAGACGATTTTAACACTCAGAATATGCAGTTAACAGGGAATATGCATATTGACGAAAAAAAATGCTTTGTAAATTTTTAATAAAATTCTATGCAAATAAATATGTATTCATATACCCTAGTGATTCATAAAATGATGAACTACAAAATTACCAGTTCACACTTTTTTTATTCACACATTTTTCTTTAACTCTAGCGGATTGCAAATCTATGAATGTTTTTCTCTTTACTTGAGCGATGAGATGTATACAAAAGTGCCACGCTAGAAAGCTTCAGTGTTTCATTAGATAATCAATTTAATTATAGCAATAAGAGATAGTCTCTTGATCTAAACTTACACTGTAAACTGAAATTTAACTGGAAGGAAAAGACGTGTGATCGCGTGTGCCATGTAACTTATGTAAAGGTACTTGGCTACATCAAGTCTCTCTACATGTTAATAAACTATTGTATGATATCCGGGTATTAAAAACTTCAAACTTGACATTCAGTTTTTCTTGAGTTCGTAATAGTACGAAGACATACAACTTTTACTTTCTCCATGCTTTACCCCCATTGTTTTATTTCATTCCCACAGTAAAATAAATGTAAAAATGATCAAGTATTGCAGATTCTGCTAGTCAAAAACGATAATATATGCTTCGAACTAAAAGCGCAAGCGAGTATATGCTATTCACGACAATGACGAGGGATTTTTAAACAGAAGTCGCACAAAATTGTCATATATATTTGCGTATTCTGTGATGTCTTTATAACTTGTCGTGCGTGTGCTTAAGTAATAAGTATCCATAGGCGTTTATAAAGAGTACTGTGACAAAGAAAGAAAACGCAGAAGAAAAACAGGAAGAATTGTACTCGCCTTTCGCACGTGCTTCTGCAATCCTTCGATGCCGAAAGAGCGTATCACAAACCAAAGCTTCAGAGCTCGAAATCTTCTACTCAGAGGGACTTGCCAGTGCTGTGAGAAAATATGTATTGGCTAGTGCTGTTAGAAAATATCTATTGCAAGTACTATAAGAATATATGTATTGATTTCAAATTGCAATATAACTACTCTTTTTTGACATAAACATGGAATTTTAAAATAAAACTCTTTCAAAAAAACCACCTACATTACGAGTCAGAATTTCTTCCAACCCTTACATTAAGAGTCCGATTCTCTTCCAAACAAATGTAATTTATATTTGTGGAATTAATAATATACTTTAGTGCTTTCTCTTTAAGTTTGGTTTTCCTTGTATTTCTTCTTTGTGAAATAAGTCATTGAACGAAAAAGAGATTATCTACAGAGCGATGATCTGAGTCATCAGTCTCAAATCTCTACTGTTCATAATATCAGGGATACCAACACAAGACTATGTATAGCATACATTCATCTGTCAATATTCTAATTTGTGTAATAGAAATTATTAAGTTAATGACTAGCTTAAAGTAGCTGTAGTTGTAGGGTTTAATGGCGTATTAATACAATGCTTGCTACAAGGTGTCCATTCAAAATTAATTTATATAATGTAAATAAAAGAAATGGACCTAATAAAACAAATTTCAAGAAAAAGTCACAACATTCAATACTTAAAAGATGAATGGCAAAAGGTTATGCTGTCAAAATTCTGCAAAAGGTATATAGGTCCAAATATCTATGTAAAACATGTAAATGCCAACAAAATTACTATATAAACCGCATTCCTGCTAATTTAAAGTATGCTTCAGGTGTCAAAAAAATATCTGCAAGAGTGTTTAAATAAACTTACCATATAATCGATTGCCGCTCCTTAATCGAGATAGAAATAGAAAAATGTTTGAATAAAGCACATATTAAAGCAGCCCAATACCGATCAGTCAATCATTTTCAACAGATTAAAAGATCTCGATATGAAAGAAATTAGAAAGCAAACATTTTAATGTTGTATTAATGCCGTATGATCGTCCTGACAATGCAAAATTTGTGGACTTTAGGTACTGTAGCTAATTGTGACTAAAGTTTATTCAGTACGTATTGGGACTAAAATACATTATGTATTTTAACTAACTAATTGTGACTAAAGTTTATTCAATGCGTGTTGGGACTAAAATACATTATGTATTTTAACTAACTAATTGTGACTAAAGTATATTCAGTGTGTGGTTGGAAAGTTTAACTGATGGAACGAACAACTATGATTTTATCGTAAACGTGGAACAATCATCGATCGAAACATTTACCAGACAAAAAGAGATATGTGCAATTCATGTTCAATGGATCCGAATATCGTATTAACTGAACCTTCAAATCGATGAAAACTTTAAAGCGATTATTTCTTTTCATACACAAACAAATGTGAATAAACAAAGGAATTTGACAAAAAAAAATTAGAGCTTCTCCTTTATGTCTTGCAAAATGATAGCTAGAGATAAAACAAGGAGAAAAATATAGAAGTTTCGATAAACGTGAAACTCAAACCCTCTGAATAATATTCAGGTATTAGATGGCGTTCAAGTTATCACAAATATTGTTTCTATGACATATAGAAAGGTAAAGGCTGCAAATTAAGATCCGAGGATTAAAAGAGACAATACGGCACGTCACTTTGTATCAGCACCAGATTCAAACTGCCTAAACAAATTAGAGTATCGATTATTTGGCTGCAATCTAATTACATATGTCATACTGTCTCAGTAGAGTGGGTGAAATCCTTCTAAGCTGGCAAAATATGGTGATTTAATTGTTGGCAAGTGGAATACGATGACAAAATAAACAGGAAAAACTGACTGAGAAAGACATGATAACGAATGGCTAATAGACTAATACCAAATAGATAGCACCTAAACGCTGGCATTTAATCAGATTACAAAACTTGGAATTCAGGCATGTACACTGTTATCTTCAGCACTTATTTAGAACCAAGGTCTCTAAAATATCAGATTTAGTAAAATAAAAACTGTGCTGTTGTTCCCTCGGTTAAATGTGCATTAGAGGTATTCAATAATTCCATTGATCATTGACTAGTATGTTTTGATCTTTTATAAATTTGATATTTCATTAGCATCGTGGAGAAGCTGATCATGCTGAAGGTGATGTTTATGATGGAGACTACTAGTCTTATATGGGGAAATAGTCATACAATCTGTGACACCGTTAATTAAAATTTTTTAAAAAATATAATGCGAACAACTATTTCTAATAAGATGTCTGAAATATTTTATCATCGTTTCCATAGGGTTTCTTTATTTAATACAAGCTAAACTTATTATGAATATATATATATATATATATATATATATATATATATATATATATATATATATATATATATATATATATATATATATATATGTGTGTGTGTGTGTGTGTGTGTGTGTGTGTGTGTGTGTGTGTTCACGTTCACACATAGTACATTGTCAGAAGGATACCTACCTGAATTTTCATGTTTCAGATACAACGGATCGACATTAAATGTCCTGTGAAGCGCTCCGCTGTTTTTCACCCTGTAAAATGAAGAATGCCAGTTTAAAATATCTCATTATCAAATGGATTAATAATGTTGTTATCTAAGAAATTAATAATGTTGTTATATAATGGATTAATAATGTTGTTATCTAATATATTAATAATATGCCATTATCCAGAGTACTATTATAAAGACACATGGTAGGGTATGTGAAATCAAAATATTTTCAACACCGAGATTTAGAACTGAGTCGAAAATTTAGGACTCATTATCGCCAAATCTATTGGTTAAACCGGGATAAAACGTTTCGCCAAATCTATTGGTAAAACCGGAATAAAACTATATCTCCAAATCTACTGGTAAAATTGGAACAAAAAATTCCATCTCCAAATCTGTTGTTAAAACTGGAATAAAATTGCATCACCAAATCTATGGGTAAAACTGGAGCAAAACAGTCTCTCCACAGCTGTTTTGTTATACCTGGATGAAATCATATCTCATAATCTGTTGGCAGCATAGGGATAGAACTGTATACCTAAATTTATTGGTAATAACGGAATGAAGTTTTCAGCAGTGGATAATTTCATGAAAGAAACGTTTCATTCTAAGTATGAAATATTTCATCGAGCCATGATTTCTGAGTTTTGAATAAGAGACAGAGTTATTATTTTCAAATTTCATTAATTCTAAAAAAAATGTCCAAACTTACGGATACTTTGCCGGTTATTGTTCTTTTTTATGTTGGTGCATATTTATCAACAAAAAATACAAAATGAAATGAAAGCTGTTCCAGAAAAAAGTGTTTCATAATCACTAGTTTTCTGTTGAGGCAGGAACCAGCATTTGAATAACAGCTTTGTTTCTTTCTCGATATGTCTTTCTCATTCGTGAAATATTCTCTCTTTATATTCGCCTTTTCATGCTTAAATTGTGTGTAAAGGTTTATCTACCTTTCAATCAAGAGCTATAACTCTATTTTACCAGCTGGAAAGACATGTATTCGTGCATATACAACACAAACCTACGATCCACATTTTGTGGGTTACACATTTTACAACTTCAGTTGATACGTTATGCGTGCGACAGACTCATAAAATGTTCAATATTGACAGCAATCAGCCGTCTCTTAGATTTAAATGGACAATAATTAACTCTAAGATTTAAATGACAATAATTTACTCATTAGATTTAAAATGACAATAATTTAACTCTTAGATTTTAAATGACAAGAATTTAACTCTTAGATTTTAAAATGACAACACTTTAACTCTTACATTTAAAATGACAATAATTTAACTCTTAAATTTAAAATGACAATCCTGAAATAGACATAATCTGACGTATCACATTCGCTTTAATGAACAAAAGAAAGTCTACATTTTATCATAAGTACATAATTTAGTTTTGCAGTTTTAATCATTGATGGAACTATAAAAAATGGCATATGTAGAGAATGTTCATTGATATTTGATTTGTTGATTCAGTATTAATAAAATACAAACTTAAATTGCTAATAAATGGAAATAAACAATACCTAAAACATATTTATCATTATTGTTCGAATGACTATAAATATTGCATTCAGTATAGTGCATTCAATACATAACTTCGCTTGGGAGGATGCAGAAAGCCACCTTGTAAAGTCACAATAACAACAACTATTTCACGATATATACCACATGGCACTGCAGTCAAAATGGACCATCATCCATTTGGAAGGATTGAACGCGAAGGATTGCGCATACTCCACTCCAGTCATGTACTTCCGGAATTCGGAACAAATGAAAGCAGTTCCTGCGTAAGCAGCATCGATGTGCATCCATAAGCCCTCTTTGTCACCTATTGAAAATAATCGGATTCCTTCTCATTTGACACCATTATTTGTGAACGCTCAGAATAATTTTCGAATATATTTGTAAAGCATCCAATTGATATTTCGGAGTCATTTTATTTCAGATAAAATATTTTACTTCTGATACAATTCTTTTTCAAGATATGTTGTTTTGCAAGTCTGAATCAACATTAAATGTTGACAATATTTGTAATTTGGTAATGTATTACTTACATATAAATCATATGTTAATATCAACCGCTCCGGCGTCCTAATGGTTAGAGCATCCGTCCCGGATGCGGGAGGTCGTGGGTTCGAACCCCGGCTGAGTCATACCAACGACCTATAAAAATGGTACTAACAGCTGCCTCGCTTGGCGCTCAGCATTAAGAGGTTAGTGTTAGGACTGGTCGACCTGGTGTCAGGACAATGTGACTGGGTGGGACGTCATGCTATATGTCTGTGGCATGATGCCCCAGTGCTAGACATCATTTTAAGCTACCACAATGCAGACATCGTAGCGATATGACTGAAAAATTGTTAAAGCTACGTTAAAAATCTAAATTACACACACACACACACACATATGTTAATATTATACAGGTTCAAGACGACAGAATAGGTTCTATATTTTTGTAAATTCACAATTTACAAGCTGAATAATGGTTTTGCTAGTTACTCATTGTAATCGATATGTCTATTATATTTATCTGATTTATCAACAGTAGTTGATACAGTAAGTGTAATACAGTAATGACATAAAATTTATGTTGTCTGCATTATATGTCTAATATGGAAGTTTCTGTTTAAAATTAATTTTGATTCTTTCAAACGCTAAAACTCCATCACATATTTCGTGATTTATTGCGGCTGAAAATAATTTAATAATTTACCTTTAGTAAGGTAAGAGCATGAACTACCCACCCGACCCCCACCCACCCCATAGTGTGCGGAAATGACTATACAGAAGGAAGACGACCTCTCGAAAGTAGGTATCATAGTGTAAGGCATTTACCAAAAATAAACATATTAATGACCAGTGCTCTTGAGAAAATTTACGGAAGCGAAGTGGTTAATGCTAATGCATATGGCCCATACACAGATTATAGATATATTGACACACCCGAACGATGACTATTGTTGGGAAGAATGATACTTCAATACTGTCTTGACAACTTAGCAGGACAAACTTGACTATGTTTTCTAAACTTCCAAGCTTATTTAACGTATCTACCCATATATTTCAACGAGTCATTGCTTATGTTATTGCATCAACCAGTATATTGTAAAACACCATTGCTTATATTAATGTATCTACCCATTTTTTTTTACAACGGACCACTACCTATGTTTTTGAATCTACCTATATATTTTAAAGGACCACTGCTTTTAATAATCTACCCATATATTTCAAAGGACCACTGATTATATGAATGTATCTATCCATATATTTCAAAGGACCACGCTTTACATTAATGTGTCTATCCACATATTTCAAAGGACCAGTCCTTACATTACTATACCTACCCATATATTTCAACAGACCACTGCCTCTCTTTTGTTTGTTTTTTACGTGTTCGTTTCTCTATCCCGATGCTATCTCAAAATAGGTTGACACTTTATCGGGTTTCATTTTTGTTTTTTGCCTGAATTCATGTATTATATCCATGTTTAAAGTTTATATTAGTTTAGAACTATTTGATCGCTTGTAAAATGCTTGGAAAAAATTCAAGAATGTAGGCAGCGCTAGCTGACACTTTCAGGCTTGGAAATTGAGCTACCTTTTCTTTGCCTTCTTGGTTAAGAAATTGAACAGAACAACCCTTATTAAAATATTTTTAATCGCAAATTTCAACTACATGCCGCGCACAACGTCCATTTGTCTTTTAAATTACTCTTTGTTAAACAGTAATTAACCATATCCTTGTGCTGTATTGGCGTCACACATAACAGATCATAATAAAAGGGAGGTAAAGCAGGAGTAATTTTGAAGATATCGCTCCTTATTCGGTGAGAGTAAACTATACAGGAATAATGGATGTACCTTACCCACATTGATTCACAAAATGCATGAACAATGCATGAACAATTTAATTTCATATTGTACCTTTAATTAAGTGTCTACCGTAAATATACACCTGTATGTAAGACTGTCCTGAATCTCTGCTTAAATATCTGTTTATTTTATTGATGAGAACATATTCGGAAATTATCAATAGTTTAAGTTTGTTGGCATATCTGTTTGATAAATTACTTTCAATCACAGAAGTTACTTGAAAATATTATGTCAAAATATGCAACGGAGAATGCATAAGAAACTTTTCCAGAGCATGGGAAAAACATTTAACAGGCTGTGTTCTTTATATTAATTTCATGATTCCCATTTTTCTGTAAAACTGAAATCACAATAACTTACAAATAGGTCCAAGCTCTTTTAGATTATCGAAAGCACATGCGCCCGTGGTGCCCAGTGTAGCGCAAAGCTGAAAATACAACATATATAAATAAATAAATAAATAAATATATATATATATATATATATATATATATATATATATATATATATATATATATATATATATATTGGTATAGTTTTCGTTAAGAAAATACAAAACTGAAAGATTTTAGTTCAATTTTAAACCTATTGTAATTGTGGCAGTTTTGCTCGAACATTTTAATATTAAATTGCCATTTTACGAGCAGTTATTCGAGTAGTTATGTAAATGACTGAATCTTGAACTACAAATTAAGAACGTTTAATTTAAAAGATAAATCAAGTGATTTGAATATAAATGCCATAACATGGCAAAATTCAAACTGAAAAATAATCTCGAATGCTGTGACGTACAAATATTAGCAATCGATATTTTTATCACAGTAGTACCAAATCCGATTTTGTTTTGCTTCTACGCATCGTGACAATCACTCAAATAAGTAATTTATTTTATATTCTTACAAGAAATGTATAATTATTTTAAAACTGTACAGAAATAAAATGAATAGAAGGAACTTTTTCAAAACATATTTTGTTTAATAAAGAGGATGTGACCTAAATTGTTTTATTATATATCTCATAACAATATATATATATATATATATATATATATATATATATATATATATATATATATATATATATATATATATATATATATATATATATATATATACACAGGGAAGAAAAATGATATCACCATGTTTATCGCCGCATCCGCTTTACCACCTTTTGGGGCTGCCTTCGTTCTCCGTTAATTAAATAAATATCCCGTTATGCATGTTCTTCTGACATTTATTTTCGTATCAGGCCTATTTTTTTTTTTTATTTTTTTTTGTCTTCTTTTCATTGTCTATCTCCTGCCCCCCCCCCCTCCACCTCAGATGAACGGATCTTAATATGGATCAAAACTGTAGACTCTCTATCGTACATTATGTAATTATGTAATCAATGAATAGGGGCCGTTAAGAATGCCTGAGGGGCATCCCCAAACAACAAAACCGAAATTAAGTGACAATCGAAGTTTGGGTGTAGATTTTATTACCGAAACAAAATGCAAGTCTACCAAAACATACAATTCATGTCTTGATGCAGACACAAACAAAACTAGCATCTCAAATTCTTGCAAGTAAACTCACAATCATTAAAACATGTTGCTTAATGACGTTATGCTCTGAAGCCTGTACTAGCTTTCTGTCATGTTCCTACAGTATTCCGACAACGTGTACTTTATCAATCCGATCAAGAAATGTGTTAACGAAAATTAAAATCTCTTCATTGTCGCATAAAAGCATTAATTAATTTGACAATTTGAAGCGTTATGTGTACATTCTATATTTGTTAAAAGTAGCTCTCCTAAAAATTACTGTAAAATTTCGGAACTTCTTTTCATCGATGTGTAGTAATGCAGAATGAAGAAACGAGTGCTTATGGATGGATGGGCTATATATTCTACTTCTATGCAGTAGATATAAGGGTATATTTCACTCGTGAAGTTGAAACATTTTATATTAGCATTCGTGGCGAAAACTCGTGGCTTCGCCATTCGTGACAATACAAAGTTCCGCTTCACTGATGGACTATTTCGTTATATCTGCTAAACAACGTAGATATCCAGTATCACTTATATTATGAATATCGTATTTTTAACATTTTTAACAGTATTTGAATAATTTACAGGACAACATATTTTGCCTGGTAAAGACCTGATTAAATTGTGGCTATTTGTTTATCATCTTGTGATCTTGTTGTTAGGTCGAGGCTTGACGAATTTTGTGGGAATGGTTAAGTATCGATCCAATTTGAACAACAAAGATCAGGAAATCGCACTTCGTTTCTTTATCCAAATCTTAATATTTATTATGTTCATGTTAAACGCATCGCAAAGCAAACAAGCGAAAATATGAAAGTTACGATGGTTATATTTATAATAATGTTTTGTTTTTTTTTAACTATTTTGATGTTAGGAGTACGTGTTTGCCTTGATTACGATTTTGTCTGAGTGCACTTTTGTCCAGTTTCATTTTGACTTGTGTATTTTTGGCTAGGGTGCATTTAGATTAGAATACGCTTTGTTTCGAAATCCTTTTAGGCAGCGTTTGTTAAAAACAATAATATTGACATCACTTCATCTCAATGTTCGCTCGGAAAAATAGATGTTGACTATCGTTGCTTAGATGCCTCGTACGCAGGAATTTAATTGGCACATGCAAATGTAAAAATAAATATTCAGCATAATAAAGGTATTCAACAGACAAACCTTGATGACTTCCTAATACGCATTTGCAAAAGGATATTAAGATTCCGTCAGTAATTCTTGTCAGGAATGTCAATCATACTATATTTTACTCTCAAATTATGGCTATACAATAATTCCTGTGTTATTATACTTTTCATGCGGCAATTGCAAATTGCACCCCACAGCAGCCATATATACTGGACTCGTATTTAAATTGCTACCTGCCACATTAATTATAAACATGACCAAATGTATGTGAAGGAGATGAACTCGGAAAACGCAAATGCAAGCAAAAGCAGATATGAAGATGTCGCCCTTCAAGTAGAAGATATTATACAATGGCTGTGAAACCTTCAAGGTGACACAAAACCAAACTTCCACGACTAGCGTAAATTTTACAAAGAGAAAGAGAGTCTTACAAGAACTAAAGGATTAAGATCTGTAGAATCCGTATTGAAAATCATATTTACATAGAATGGAATGAGTCCATTCGTTCTGTCCTCTTCTATAGCTGTCTGAAGAGCTTCGCCGCGGAGGCTGAGGTTTTCGTCAGATGGTAAATAGCGCATCTTGACCAGACCAATCAGTCCAGCCTTCTCTACTGATGAATGGGCCTGTCAGATAAAGAGGGAAAATAAGTTTTGTTGATGTTTTTGTTATTCATTTAATAGTCCCAGTATTTCAAAAGTGAGGGCACAAAACCATTGCTAGGGTGTTTTAAAACAGATTATTTTGTTTTATCTGTTTCAGGGGATAAACGATTATATGTGCACAGTTATTAAAGTAAACGTTCAAAAACGTATTTATTCGAAAAAATAGGAAAGGAAAGAAACAAACATTGCTATAAAAATGTAACAAATATACCTGATGGATTTCTAAAAAAAAAAATATAAAAAATGACAAAAAAGAATGTGTGAAGAAGTTAAGACACACACACACACACACACACACACACAGACAGATACAAGATATTGCCCCTCATAATAAGGATACCCATAACGATAGTTTCAATAGCACGTTAATAGGATGGTATGGATCATATTGATCTATATTTCAACTGTCATGATGCAAAGTGATGTTTTTTACCAGCTACAATAGCAAATCGAAAATTATTTGAAACATTCATTTACTCCTCGGTTTCACAGCTCAGAACAAAAGTTTCGTTTAAAAGATAAACAAATTCAACAAACACAACAAAACGGTTCACGGAAAATATCCCTTTTTGTTAATTTAAATTAGATAATAAAAAAGTAACGGAAATGTCGACATAATTTGTAACCATGACTTCAACAAAAAAAAACCCCAACAACTAAGTACTAGACTGGATGACAGGAGATATGACATGTTTCACTCACATCATGGTACGATTCTCACTGCCATACCTGATCAGAACAATACGCAACCAGTCTTGCATTTATTTCGGAATCGTCCAGACCCTTCTCAATTGCTTTGCATCGTCTAATTGCATCGCTTCTTGCCGCTAGGAGACTCGTGAAGGTACATTCACTGGCCGTTGTCTGATACGAGAATTCATTTTTAAATAAAATTATTTGTATATAAAAATAATAAACGATTTCACTAAATCATACGCTTTCTTTTTTTTTCAAACAAAGAACAGGAAACCATCTTATGGTGAATAGTGAGTGCACATCTACTTAAAAAAGGAAAATATGTAACTATACTGTACGTACGTCATCCTATATAGCTGGTAGCATCAGATGTTGGTCTGGAATTTCTCCAGTAAAAGACTGCAGTCGATATACTACTATATGCTTGACACAGAGTCAGAATGGATTTAAGGATGACATCTTTTGAAATATTAGAGTATTCTTGTTGTTTTGTGTTTTTTTTTTTTTTTGGTTTTGTTTTTTTTTTATTGTTTCTATAACATGATATCTATATAGAGCTGAGGGTTCAAAATATTCAAAAGTCTCCAAAACATGCATAGAGTGGCGTGCATTGTCTTGTACTTTTCTTAGTTGAACATCAATACCCAATTAAGGCACATTACATATTAATGTATGTGAAAAAGTCCCTGTCGCGACGCACCCATAAAAGAATGACTGAATGAGTACTGAAATATTCATCAAATTTGCTCAGATTCAAGATCACAGCTTTCTCTTGTCAAATGCACAGAGAAAAGGGAATGTTGATGAACTATCTGCATCCATTATAAAACAATTATTGTGATGACATCTGATTTTCGCAACACAAAGCCTGTGTAGTCTCTCTTTCAACCAGACCCTCCCATTACCTTCCGAGTTCGGAATACGCGAGTATGTTCAAATCCTTTAAGTGACCGTTGTTATCCTCAGATGGTGCTTCGCTCAAACGTATTTGAACGGAACTATAGTAACATTTCTCCGATGTCAAAGTTTACCTTGAGATATAATCTACATTCATTCCAGTCAGAATTGTATTGAAAGATAAAGGATATTATTAACGATAACTTTATAACCAGACGCTAACGAAGGAAACCTTTTACAGATAACAATATCTCACAGATACTCCCAACCTCTTTTTATACGGTATTAATTGCAGCGCGCAGTCAAACCCATAGGGAGTGTACCTATTGCTTTTAGAAAATGGTAGGCTGAAAGAGGACAATATATCCTAGCTAGTGTACGAACGCAGTAGAAATGATAGAAACCATAAAATCGGAATTGAGACAAGCGGTACTTATGTTGCACGGAAGAAGCTGAATGAAGATTGAATTATATGAAAGATATTTGAAATAAATGATGAGTTGGATTATCATTAATCGGATTGTTGCTTACCGGCCTTTAAAGCTACAAGACCTGGTCTATTTACAAGCTATTGACAATGATTGTATTCTTATTTACACAAAACATGACGTCTTCTCATCATCACAATAACTTATTACGTCATATTATCTCCTCAGCCAACGAAATCACTTATATCTTGGTAAAGCCTCGTTCTGGCGTTACCGTCAAAAATCAGATTTGACCAAACACTCGTTTGGCGGAGATCTCAATGATCCACGCGGAAAGTCTGATTGAACGAGACTAAAATCCAGCTTGGGCCGATTAACGGCAAATTGAAAACCGCTAGTGATTTTCCCAAAGTTTTCAAGGTCTTACATACGGTGCGTTGACTTTATTATTTTCTTTAACAGGGCTATAACTGCAAATATTAAAATTGTATCAGCAATTATCTTGTTCATTATTTTATGAGAGAAAGAGGTCACAACAGCATCATTATGTGTCTAGACTTTCCCAGTTCCTAGCACTTTGATAAAGCTGGGTAAAACGTGACGTCATATTGACGATGTCATAACTGCCAGGAACGTGTTTTTTCAATTTTACAGAAGCGGACTACTCTAAAGATAATTTAAAATATTTTATCTATTGTCAATTAATCTTCTATATCTCTGATATAAATGCCTTGAATGAGTACGAGTCGACTGGTCGGCTGCACGACCTGCACGTGTGAATGCTGACCGTGCCATATAAATGACACAAATCCAAGTTAATTTCCTATAATGTTTTGTTGTTCCTATTATTTCAATCAAATCTTATTATTTCAATGAAATCTTCAATATGAATTTAATGAAAATCATTTTATGTATATTCAGCACAGTTCCTATGAACAAAATTTGTATGAGTTAGTACATTTGACAAAAAACCCAAATCAAAATGTAAAACTACATATTATAAATTAGATTAAATTTGCGAATGGCGTATTTAAATTCAGTTTAATTAATCTACTAAAATCACACCCTATAAAGGTCAGATCAGAAAGGAAAAGGAAAATATACAACTTTTTTCTATCTAGTCAGAGGTGAATAATACACCGAACCATGTTTTGTAAGAAAAGTGCTCAGGTCTTGTTTCGTTTATGTCTCCACAGAGTTATTGTGTGAGAAAATTTTGAAAGTTGGTCAGATTAAACATATTTGAGTGAAATTTAGTATACATACATGCATAGACACACACACACACACACACACACACACACACACACACACACACACACACACACACACACACATACATATCAGCATATAAGTAGTATGAAACGACGTTTCCTGAATTAACCTGGATGACACCTCCTCCCATAGTTTTCTTGTTACTGTGAAGAAATGCCGACGGGAGTCCGATCATCTTACCCAGCCAGTCCATAACAATGGTTTCCAGTTCTGTGCACGCAGGGCTGGAGGCCTTTAGTAAAGACACAGGACAAGTATCTTAAAGAGCTACCCAGTTAAATTTAAAAGTTATATTTGCTTTCTCACACACAGGTCATATCCTGAAAAGTAGCGAAGAAGAATGTCACTATTACTTACTTAAAATAATTGCCCAACATTTCTTTTAACAAGTTTATGTAGATACAGATTATGTTTACTGATTATGTAGATATAAATTATGTTTATAGATGCTTTATATACAATATGGGATAAGACTGTATTCGATAACTTGATTTTTTATTTGCCTGTTAATTTGTTTCTTTTATGTTTACAACGTCGTATGTTTTGCACGCTGGTCTCACTTGAGCACAGAAAGTATTTTAACGAGGCTATGCACTATGCATTCACCCATTTATTTTAGATTCTTTTTAAGACATCCGCAATTAAAAAAATAAAATATATCTAACTTTTCCACACAATGATGACTTTATTCTTCGGGATTTAGATCACATGCGTGTATTCTACTGCTACTCTATCATACAATCGACATTGCAATTGTTAACCTTATGAATGTCTTGTTCGTGCTATATCCAGTTCGCTTGTTCCAACTAACGGGAATGATTTTTCTTAATATTTCACCTATGACCAGGCCTCAGACACTTGTGCACGTCAATTAACAAATTAATATTCATGTATCTGTTAGATTAATTTTTTCAGAGGTGGAACAAGCTACGGGATATAAAGAACAAACAGCTTTGTTAGACTCAAAATTGTTTTAAGTTCATCTTGAAAGCAGCCTTCATTCGATTGCAAGCAATAATGTTCTCATAGGTTGACGCATATCTCCAATGAGGCTACAGTCGATGAATGCAAGCAATAATGTTCTCATAGGTTGACGCTTATCTCCAATGAGGCTACATTCGATGAATGCAAGCAATGATGTTCTCATAGGTTGATGCAAAACTCCAACAAGTCTACAGTCGATGACGACAAGCAATAATGTTCTCATTGGTTGAAGCATATCTCAAATGAGACTATAGTCGATGATGGCAACGCTCAAACTATTCCATCACCTTAATGCCTTAAATGTGCACACGTTCTATGAAGTATAATGCATGCCATTGTGAAAAAGAACCGATTTAAAATAAGACATGTATAAAATTCGTAGACTTTCTTGAAAGCTTTTAAATCTGTTTTATTGTAAATTGCTCGATTCAGTAGCTACTTAGTATTTTTTTTTTACGTAAACCCCGGTCGACAAATATAAATACCATTAATGCAATTTCCGAAATACCCGTCTTTCTAAATGCCTTAGTAAAGAGGAAGCTAGTAATTAAGCCTTTTTCGATAAGCTGTAGTAAATAACTCATCTGTGACAAATTAATTACAAGAGCTCATTCATTCCTGTTTGAGCATTCTTTATTTGGAGTAATTGAATCAGATGATAGAGGGATAAAGCAGCTTTATGGGATCATTAAAGTGCTTTGAACTATTAGACGTGGACATGCGATTCCGTGGTGTGATTGTATTCAGCTGTATCCGTTGTTTTCTTATAAAGACAGTTCAAATCGGTTTAGTATAAACTTTAATATGACATATACATTAGAAATATTACACTTTCTTTTTTAAAAAACTGGTCTTCTTGTTTATGGTAACTATATTCAAAATGTTTGTAGTTTTTGTGGTAGTGGGGTCGTTATCTGGTTAATACTCTTATCACAAACAAGAACACAAAACATCAGTTAAGTTTTTAAAATAATATATTAATGTAAATAATGCAGTGAGGTTATGACAGGCATTTTGTCCGAAGCCCTTAGAAGTGATGACACTAAAACTAGCTGTGTATGCCAATAAATACATGTCTGTGTTTGTTAAAAAATATATTCCTTTATTAATATTATTATCGAGAAAAAGAAATCTGCAAGAACCCATGTAATGAAAAAAGTTCCATGGTAATTAACACTGAATTTATTCAAATCTTAGTAAGTTTAATTTTAATTTTTTGTAATCAATGTTTGAAGGTAGTTATTACCCTAACCTAATCAATAATTTGTTACCTGTACAATTAGTTGATGACCGTTTTAAATAATATGGTACTCAAATAAGTATATAACACTTCTCATGTATTTTAACCAAACAATGGCATTGAACCTTTTTAACATTATACTTTTTCTCTTTATATTTCCTGATTTTTGTCATATGTTTTCAGATTTATTTCAAGCATTCATAATGCAAACATGCCCCTTATCAAAATAGACAGGATGCTATTTGTAATTATTTATGGAATGCGACCAATCGTCGTGAATTGAAATGAACGAATAATGAACTTTGCATTCAATTTACAGATGGAGACTGATTTGTTTCCGTTTCGAGTTGAGAGGTTGGGTCCCATGTGTACAATGTCACCTAATGAAGCACGAGTCGTGATGAATAACTATCAATGTAAAAACCCAATTTACATTATCATTAAGTTGGGCGATATTGTATACCTCTGTGTCGTTCTCACTGGACACCTGTAAAACTGGACAATCCCGTCTCTCTTGTGCCGTCGTACGGCTAATTGTGAGATATAGAAGGGTGATTGAGTTTTCAATCCACATATTCAAGATGGTCGACTCAATTATGTTCTGGACCAATCAATAAACATGTATTTAGATGCTTATGGAAACCTGCCACATCATGGTAGTATCTAGTTCCCTATTAGTACGGCAATAAATTGTTGTTGGTGTTCCCAAGGTTTATTTACAGGGAACCCAAATATGAGTTTTCTTTTTTTCCATTTGTGTCGTAATAAACTTAATATTTGCTCTTGGTGCAAAGACTTTGCTTCAAATAGAAACCACTGTTCACTCTCAAGTGCATTGATTCATTTAAAAATGCTCTTCGAAAGGTGGTGATGGTGATGGTGGGTCTTTATTGGCAACTCAGTTTAATTAGATGCGTGTACTATTGTTTTAATCATCCCTGATAAAACGACGGATGTTAGACATAATCAGACGTGTTTCGTTTCCTTTATCAGATAGAACTGAAGCAGGTATTTATCTTTACTTAGCTTCGGTAATTATGTTTTAAATAGGGACACACGATAATCATATAGAATATGGTAGTCAACTTGGGTTTTTCATGATCAGAAAAACTGTCAAGATATCAGTAAGTGCATTAATATATTATGCTGACATATGAAAGAAAAGTAGCTGGCTGGTAAGTATCTAGCTTTAATCAATGACCTGTTGCACACAGAAGGAATAATGCCAACACACACACTCTCTCTCTCTCTCTCTCTCTCTCTCTCTCTCTCTCTCTCTCTCTCTCTCTCCATAATTACCCACGTGAATCCAAGACACCCAATTCCATCAGCCAACATGTCCCCCAGAAGGGAAGGAAACGAGTTCAGAGCGGGGAAGTAAGCGTGCATATAGGGACTCTGCCAGTGTGTTATCTGAAACAATTTTATCAATATGGAGATACTTTAAAAACTACCGTCGGTTTCAAGAGGAGAAGAAAACAATGATACCTCTATTTAACATAATATTAAGGCTGAAATTTATCGCATGATAATAACGCCAGAACTGGTCTTATGGATACTAAGTGTGTGTGTGTGTGTGTGTGTGTGTGAGTGTGTGAGTGTGTGTGTGTAGACTTTTTAGGTAAATTTAACAAGTTTTCAGTCATATCACTACGATGTCTGCAGTGTGGCAGTTTATACTGATGTCTAGCACTGGGGTACCATGCCGCAGACATGTAGCATCATGTCCCATCTGGTCACATTATTCTGACACTAGGCCGACCAGTCCTAACACTAACCTCTTAATGCTGGCTCGGCCGGTATTCGAACCCGCGACCTCCGGCATCCGAGGTGAACGTTCTAACCACTTAGGCCACCGGAGCGGTCTCATAGATAAAAATTATTCTAACATAATCATACAAATTAAAACTACTGATCCTTAAATCCAATTCCATAGTTATAAAGAGAAGGTAGAATAATAATAAAGCTAACTTGACATTAACACAATCAAATCAAATTATCGTTAATGTTACAGAACTGGTTTTGTATCTATTTGATAGCTTTGAATGACGACAATGATTTGTATCCTACTCAACAAATTTGAAAATAGACATATTACAAATAACAAATTATCTTTGTATTTCATAAATTAGTAAACGTACAATAAGAGACATTGCCTATCTTTCAAGGATTAATTCATTTTTTATCAATAAACATTTTCACTACTTCATGGCTTAGTTTCATGTGTGAGTTTTCTGTCATTATTCCAATATAACAATACTCTGGCACATGAATGGGCATTGTGAAAAATGATGCAGGTTTCAAGCTCTGTTAAAATGACGATTTAAGAAAATGTCTTTTGAACATTCACTCATCACCGCTTCCTTCAATTACAGAGTTTGCGCAAAGAGAAAACCTTATTTATATAAATATAAATTTCTGGATACAGGCTCAGAATTTCAGAATTCGGTCATACCTTTCTTGGTTATCGAGTTTAGTAATTTGGGATGTGATACGGATTTATTATTAAAATTGGACATAAACCAGTGAATCATCAAACATTGTGCTTGTAAAATATAAATATAAATAAAATAGAGAAGCGATGCTTCCTAGTATGTAAGGATCATAAGTAAGTGCCCTTGGTGCTAAAAATATTCATCCTTACTACAATACCTATCACAAGAATCTATCTCCTACAACACAACCAAATTTAAATATAAGGGCTTTTTAACACTGAAATAAAACAAAAAAGTTTTAAACAAAACGGAAGCAAGACAGTTTAGAATAGACATACACCAGGCATGATGACTCGCTCTATGTCCGCAAATATTGTATCCCAATCCTCGCCTTTCTGAGGTGCCGAGTCTGGTACGAGATTTCGCATATACCCCGGCGAAACATCCGGTAACACTCGCCTTGATCGTATGTGCTTCAGATAGTTAGCAATATAGTCTACCATCTCTTTTCCTATAAATAAATCAATAGACCCATTTTTGTCAGATGGTATCGAATAAAGACAGAAATGTAGTAATTGGATAGATAGAAGAAGTAAACCATTACTTTTTAATCCTATCCTAGTATTTACGTTTCTATTCAAATAGATTACGGTTATTCTTTTATTACTGAAAGCTACGTCAACAATGCAGAAGAAACGTGTGCTCCATGTGCAGCTCGTTATGAATATGGCGTTGAATTAAAATACAAGTCCTTGTAACATACTTTTCTACCTTCAGTGATTCACTCTCTGAATAAAATTATGTTGACAAATGAAAATGCTTATGTATTTACCCATATACTATACTAGAACAGTTTTCATTAGGTAAATTGAAATCAAAAATGAAACATATGAGACAAAAGAAAATAACACAGTTAATGTTCTGTATGTCATTAATGGGGCGTCAAAGACTGTCTGGAACTGGGTAAGGGTCCAAAACCTCAACCAGAACCCAACAGCCCCCACCCCCACCCATTGTTCAACATGAGTACACCATCAGCACACCATTCATCGAGATTCATCAATAATAAATTTTTTTATCATTACTTGATTTGAAGTCGATACTAGAAGTAGTGGCATGGGCTAAGATTAGAAACCAAGAGAACTAGGTTCATCGTCATAGTCTAGGTATTCTCTTTGACAAACATGCAGATAAAAAATGACGACTACTACAAGTTAACGGCAGCTTTATCAGCCGGTATCAATAATTTGAAAACTCATTTGGGTATCGCACGTAAATTTCGAACTCCTATCGATTTACGTCTCTGTCTTAATGTCTCATATGCATATCGCACGTATACTTCGTACTCCCGTCGATTTACATCTCTGTCTGTATATCTCTCTCTCTTTGGTAACAATATATAATTTAAAATTTGTTAAAGTATCGCAAAAGTTTGAGACCCACTTCCTATTGTCTTTAATTAGGCGAATCCCCAGCAATGGGATCCGTGCTAATACTGATTATATATTCTGAAATTTACCAAGTAATCTGGAGAGGTATCAGATTCTTAGTACCATCATTGTGTCAGTTATGTACCATCATTGTGTCAGTTATGTACCATCATTGTGTCAATCATTTAATTCTTTGTATTTATAGCGTGAAATAAAATGTGTTTTCCATCTGTAGCCTCTTCATCACTTTATTACATTATTTTCTGATAACCCAGTCTTTATATAGTCCCAAATATTATTTGTGTGGCTTAAATTGAACAGGGTTTGTGCGTCTTTATTGACGCTATAACTAATGCGTCATTATCGGTACTATAACGGATGCCTCTTTATAGGTACTATAAAGGTTTTTATTGCCATTGACAGTGCCAAGGCGGCTGATTTATTGAAATTACAGGGAGATTTGGTATTCCCTGAGATAACCGATTATATTCCATTCTTGCTAAGAGAAGCTGAATTTGAGATTCACCTAAATGCGCGCAGGGGCTATTTTTCTTGGAGTCATTGTCAAAGAAAAAAATCCACTGGGCTTGTTGAAAATGGGTTTTT